>JAJIBD010008711.1:0-40286 GCA_021461705.1 Cryptotis parvus
CTTCCTTCCTTCCTTCCTTCCTTCCTTCCTTCCTTCCTTCCTTCCTTCCTTCCTTCCTTCCTTCCTTCCTTCCTTCCTTCCTTCCCTTCCTTCTTTCTTTCTTTCTATTTATTTACTTTGTTAACTTGGGGTTTTTTAGGCCACAAGTGTTGTGCTAGGGATTCCTCCTGGTTCTACACTCAGAGATTGTCAAAGGACCATATGTAGTTCCTGGGATCAAACCCAAATATGCTGTGTGTAAGAGAAGAGTTTTGCAGTGCATTATTTCTCTGTCCTTTTATTTTTGTTTATATATGGGACCATACTAAACTATGCTCACAGTTTCCTTCTAGCTCTGTGCTCAGTTGGGGGATGGTCTTGTGCAATCATGTGTGGTTCCAAGATCTGAGCAGGGCAGGGTAATCAATTGCACAGTGCTATCTCTCCAGCCCATCTCATTTTGAATAAGAAAACTTAAGAAAACTGTGCAATGAATTGATATTGGTGCTATGTACTTTAACTACTGAACAAATAGTGAATTCTTTTAGATACTGTCTGTTCACAAGGATCTGTATATGGTAGCAAACACTGAAAAGCTCATCGTTAACTCACTAAATATAATGTATCCATACATCTACACACCTGAAGATGCAAATTTTATGCTCCATCTCCATGTGCCAAGGAGATACACAGTGATCAAACTGTTGCTGCCCAAGGCTGAACGTGATTAGATCAGGGGGTCCCATTTTGGACTCCTAATGTGCCATTTATGGACTCACAGCTGTGGAACAAAAAAAAATCAATCACAATGGAAAGTTCATTTGAGTTCTCTTAATATATCAATTCTCCTTTGTTTATAGCAGAATTATTCACAATAGTCTTTCATAGAATCAAATTATTTGCCCTTCAATGTGTGAAGAAGCAGTGGTGATAATGCTCAATAGAATACTACTCTGTTAAAAAGAGAAATCTGACGCAAGATGTAGATGGAACTTGAAGAGATACTGCAAAGTGAGATAAGTGAGGAATTATCAGATGTTTTCACTCATACATATCAATTACTAAAACAAATGAACTAATAAGAAATAACTCCCTCAGACTGCATGAAAACTGAAGATACCTGAAGGAAAGGGGAAGCTTGGCATAGTAACTGGGTATTTTTGCAGAGAAATGGCAATTTAGTAGTAGAAGTGGAAACAGTAGCACAAAGAGAGAGGTGTGATGCTGGTCCCCTGAAATTCCCTAATAATGTAAATCAATGATAAATCAGTGAAGAAAAAAACATGGATTTTTTGGTTCCATCATGAGATATAGTTATAAGACTGTATCTCATGATGGAAGATCTCACGATCAGGTTTCAGTCATACAATGTTCCAACACCTATCCCCTCCAGCAGTGTACATCCCACCACCAATGTCCCCCTTTTCCCTCCTGGTGCTCCCCCACAAAGCTCGTCTCTATAGCCATTCTCTCTCTCACTCTCTCTCTCTCTTTCTGGGCATTACTGTTTGCAATACAGATACTGAGAGGTTATCCAATATTTATTTATTTTAAGCAGGCAATTCTTATCTAGAGTGATCATTAAATCACAGCTATCTTTGTCATAGAGGTCCCTTCCCTATCCCAACTGTCTTTTCCACAACCACTTGAAGGAGGCTTCCAAATGTGGACTAATCCTCCTGGTTCTTGTTTCTACTGTCCATGAATATTGGTTTCATATATTGTTGTGTTACATCTCACACATGAGTGCAGTCATTCTACATGTGTTCCTCTCCTTCTGATTCATTTCACTCAGCATGATACTCTATAAGGCCATCCAATTACTAGCCACTTTCATGACTTCATTTTTTCCTAACCTTTACATAGTATACCTCTGTGTAGATATACCATAGTTTCTTTAACCACTCGTCTCTTCACTGGAACTTGGATTGTTTCTAGAATTTGGCTATTGTAATAGCACTGCAAAAACACAGAAGTGCAGATGGTATGTTTGCTATGTGATTTTGAAGATCCAAGGTGAAAATACAGTTTTTACATGTAAGAGCAAGCAAGAGTTTAAGAATCTCATCTGTTTTAAATTGACTTTGGTATTACTGGCCCAGTGAGATAAGAATTCATAAAGACAAGAGTCAAACTTCAGGAGGGCCCTCTCGGGATGAATGTCTTTGAGGGCTGGGAGACAACATTAAGACTTGGAAATGCCTTATCTAGGTTTGATTCCCCACACCACAGGATCCCGCAGGCTGGGTGCAGTTTTAGAGTTCCCAGAATGCTAAGGAAGTACTCTAGATATTCCTGGCACTGTCTTGTCAAATATCAGCACAGCAGTTGGAGAACCAACTCCTCCACCTTCAAAATATTAGTAACCATATGTGAGCTATATTGTGGAGAAAAATCATAATGATACACATTAGGTATTTAAAAAAAAATCTACCAAAGATAGTATCCCATCTTGGAAATGTTTATATTTTCTCTCTTTTATCAATAATATACTTCTACATATCAGCAAACAAAACAACTGTTCAAGTTGCAAAAGAAATATTTAAAAACATACAAATGGGTTACTATCTTCCTAATTAATTTATGGATGAACTTTAATATTTCATGTTAGGTATAGGCTGAGAGTTGACTTATTTTGCATTCTGATACTATCATTATGGTTTCATTTTATAATAACCATTCATATCAACTCATACCTATTTTGAATTCTACAATAAAGGTACCTAAATAACATTTTATGAATGCCCCTATCATCTCATAGCACATATATGTGAACTAAATGATTTAAGACGTTAATGATGCTAGCCATATTTTCAGAGAAAATCACAACTTCTATTACCTCTTCCAAAATAGAAAAGGAAATTAACTATTTCCTTGATGAGGGACACACCAGTAATGCTTCAAGTTTTCAATGGGCTCTGTTCTCTCCCTTCTGGCAAATGGGAACTTACGGGATTCCTGGGATTTCAATCCAGGTCCGCTACATGCAACACAAACACCCTACCCACTGTGCTATCACCCCGACACCAGAAATGAACTATTTTCTATCCTGTACTTTCATTGCCTTACCAAAATTGTATCTTCCTTAAGCTACCACAAACCATTATAGAAAAAGACTTTCATAAACACAATGTGTACCTAGGTCGAGAAGTCAACATGATGAACGACCTAAAACCTGAGCTGCACAGGAGGAAGAGAGCGGCATGGAATGCCTTCAAAGGCATCGAAGAAATAGCTAAAAGGACAAAGAACCTCCAGCTCTGGGCACATCTCTTTGACTCCACCATTCTCCCTGCATTAACATACGCCTCAGAGCCCTGGGCTCTACGAAAGCAGGATGAGAATGCTATTCGGGTCTCCCAGAGAGACATCGAAAGAGCTATGCTTGGAATATCACGCCTCACTCAAGTGAGAGAAGGAATCCGGAGTTCTGACCTTTATCACTATTCCAGAATCAGGGGCACTGTCTCGTTTGCCAAGGCATCGAAAATCAGATGGGCTGGACATGTAATGCGATTTGGAGACAACCGCTGTACAAGAGTTGTTACCGACTGGATCCCACTGGATGTCAAAAGATCACATGGTCGCCCACCTACAAGATGGTCAGACTTCCTTGTAAAGACCCTGAAGGAACGGTTTGAGGCTCTTCATATTTCTCAATCAACTAGATGCCATTGGGCTACATTGGCACGTGATAGGGTCCAATGGAAATGTTACTGGTGCCTGCTTGAGTAAATCGATGAATAACGGGATTCAAGTGATCAAGTGAAACACAAATACCACATCTCTATTGCCTGCAAGAGTAAGAAATAACTAATTTTTCAGATTATCATAAAAGTGATGTACACTACTCACACATACAACCAACATGAAAGAAATGATGAAAGGAAAATCCATTTCCATCAACCAGAATCGTGAAATCTGAGAATCAGAAATCCAAATAAAACAGCAAGTAGTCTAACAATATGATGCTTCCTATGTGGTTATAACATTATTTGTGAAAGGGAGGGTCACAATGTTCCAATACCTGATTTCACAAAATGGGAATTGAAGATCTGTTGGTGAAATGAAAACTAATGATTATTTTTCTTCCTTCAAGAAATTTGCCAAGTAACATTTTACAGATAGATGTGACTTACTAAAATCACACCCCTAACACCGTTATCTGGATATTAAGAAAATCAGTAATTCTGAAATATGAATTTATTAAATGATTAGATATACAATCATTTCTGTATTTAAACCTGAATTTTGACATGCAGTGAGGAAAAAGTATTTGATATCCTTGCACACTGAAAAATCACTTGTGACTTGGGGGTCCAAAAAACACACAGCAGAAACATCACCTGCATTTCTATATTCATTGCTGCACTATTCACAGTAGCCAGAATATGAGAACAACTAGGTGGCTCAGAACAGTCGACTGGATAAAGAAACTATGTTATATCTATACAAAGGAAAACTATGCAGCCAAGAGGAAAATGAAGTCATTAAATTTGCTTAAACATGGATGGACATGGAATCTTATGCTCAGTGAAATGAGTCAGAAAGAGAGGGACATATAGAATGATTGGATTCATTTGTGGGATATAAATATAAATATATATGTATTGAGAGAGAATGAGATTAATATCTAAGGCCAGGAAAATAGGGGCAAGTCAATGGTTTGCAAATTGCCACAAGAGTGTCTGGTGGAGGGGCCGGAGCGATAGCAGAGTGGGTAGGGCATTTGTCTTGCATGCACTTGACTAGGGTTTGATCCCCAGAATTCCATATGGTCCCCCAAGAACAGCCAGGACTAATTCCTGAGTGCAGAGCCCCTGAACATTGCTGGGGTTGACCCAAAAAACAAAAAAAAAGTGTTTCTTGAAAAGAGTTTCTTGAGGCAAATGCAGATTGGATAGAGAAGGGGCCAGTAAGAGAAAGAATAATAATTGGGAATAATCATTTGGCAGGAACTGAGTGTTGAAAGTAGGTAAAGGGATATAACTGATAACCTTTCAGTATCTGTAATGCAAAATATAAGGAACAAAAAGAGTGTAAGAGAAAGAGAGAGACAGAGAGAGAAAAGAGAGAGAAACAGAGTTCCCGCCATAGAAGCAGGCTGAGTGGGGGGGAAACTGCGAAACTTGTTGTGGGAATTGTACACTGACGAAGGGACAGGTAATGGAATCCAATCAGGAACTACTGTTTAACTGTGTATCTCTCTGTGATTCAACTTTTAAATGTAATGAATTTGAACATATTTTTAAAACCACTCGTGGGGGAAAAGAGCATAGAATACTATTATTGATGGTATCCACAGTGGCCCAAATAACTCCATCATTCTAATCACTTCCCTTAGATCTGGTTTTCGTTACTTGCATTCAGTTTACCTTCATCTTGAGATGGATAGATGATTTCTTTTTATGGTATTTGTCCTCTTTATATTATTATTATTATCATCATCATCATCATCATCATCATCATCATCATCATCATTATACCCCCATGTGATATACAATTACGAAGAAGTTCATGTTTGGGTTTTAGCCTTACAGTGTTACAGCACCCATCCTTCCACCAGTGCCCATTTCCCACCACAATGTCCCAAATTCCCTCCCACCTCCCCTAGCCTGTCTCTATGGCAGGCTCTTTATCTTTTCTCTCTCTCTTTCTCTCTTCCTTCTGTTACACACTGTGAATTACAATACAGACATTTAGGAGGGTATCATGTGTATCTTTTTGCCTGTATTCAATGCTCAGTTCTAGGCTGGTATTATCACTTTTGACAATTATTAGCACATTGTTCCCTTCTCTGTCTTACCTAATGAAGCAGGAATGTCCTGTCAGTTTGGAGGTGCAGAGACGAGACTCCAGGCACAAGACTTATTTCCATTAATATTTTTAATAATCACCAGCCAGAGGGGCAGCAGCTCTCATCTTGGTGGCTATCTGGCCGCAGCTGACTGACTGCAGCTAACTGACCAGAGCTGACTGACTTGAGCTCACTGACTTGAGCTGACTGACCCTCAAACAAAGACCCCAACTTTCTTATATGCCAACACAACAAAGGGCAATAAAACTTAGAGATAAGTTTACATAATTGACAATGCAAGGACATCTTACATTTTTATCATAGGATTTACGGTGATAGGGAGGAGACACTCAGGAGCCAGAAACCTGCAGGAGGTGCTATCTCAGTGAGGTGAGATAAGCAAAGAATGCAACAGTTTGTTAACTTAGCCTTCCTAAATTGCCCCAGAAGAGGAGGTCTTGTTCATAAGACTCCATCTAGGGCTAATTAGAGCCAACAAGGGAATGTGCAGAGAAATGACCTAGGACAGCCTTGTCTGTGTAACTGCAACTTGATTAACAGTCTCACTAGGGAATTCTACATACTCTATTGGGAGACAATCTTCCAGAATACCCCATGTATCTGTTAACAGGCAGTATACATCAGATCTTCCTTTGCATATCCTTAGACCTACTTACTGCTATACCTAAACTCTGACTCCCACATGTTTTTGGTAGATTCTACCTTTGACAAGACTTCTGATCTATGTTTTGCCGTATCTTGGATATTGGTTTCATTATATAAATATATATATATATATATATATATATATATCATGCAAATAAATGCAGTCCTTCTATATCTCTTTTAACTTCTAGCTAATTTCACTCAACATGACTCTCTCCATGTCCATCCATTTATAGGGAAATTTCATAACTTCATGTTTTCCTAACAGCTGCATATATTCCATTGTGTAGATGTACCAAAGTTTCCTTATCCAGTCATCTATTCTTGGGCACTCTGGTTGTTTCCAGATTCTGGCTATTCTGAATAGTGCTGCTATGAAAACAAAAGTGAAGATGGTGTTTTTGTTGTGTACATTTTTTCCCAGGATATATTTCCAGGAATGGTATGGCTGGGTTGAACGGGCACTCAATTTCTAGTCTTTGGAGGAATGTCCATATTATTTTCCAAGAAAGGCTGTACCAGTCGACATTATCACCAAACATAGATGAGAGTCCCTTTCTCCCCACATTCACGCCAGCATTTGTTGTCTTTGCCCTTTTGAATATGGGCCCATCTCTGTGGTGTGAGATGATATGTCATTTTTGTTTTGATTTGCATCTCTCTGATGGTTAGTAATGATGAGTGTTTTTTTCATATGCCTTTTTGACCTTCGAATTTCTTCCTTGTCAAAATTTCTGTTCATTTCTTCTCCCCGTTTTTGATGGGGTTGGCCATTTTTTTCTTGTGAAGTGCCTGATATATCCTGGATATTCACCCTTTATCAGGTGAGTATTGGGTGAATATTTTTTCCCCTTCTGTGGGGACAGATGGTTTCATTCACAACAGGGACTTTTCCAATTTGCCTATTTAATCTTTTGCAAAACTGCTAAAGCAGCTTTAGGTCTAGGAGCTGACTGTGTATAGAAAAAAACTCTGCTTCAATGCACTTTTTTCCTTTTCTTTTTGGGTCACACTCCTGGCTCTTCAATCAGGAATTACTCCTGGTGGTGCTCATGGCACCAAGTGGGATGCCAAGGATCAAATCGAGGTTGGCTGAGTGCAAGGCAAATGCCCTACCCGCTGTGCTATTGCTCTAGCCACTCAACCCACTCTTGAGGTGGGGCTGACACACTGAAAACCTACTTTATGGAGCACCACAGGCTGCTGTCAGTGAAATTTCAGACAATTATTCCAGAGGAAGATAGGATTTGAGGACACAGGAAAGAATCCTACCTTGTTTTCACACCTCATCCACAACCACCTGCCAAATGAATCACATACAGACACTTCTTTTTTCTTGAAACATATCAAAATATGCTCTCTGAGTTTCAAGAGCTAGGACTAATTTTTATAAACAAGATCAGATCAAAGCAAGCCCTGATGAACCTAATTCCCTGGTCTGGGAATTAAGGAGTACCTGACAGATGAAATGAGATTGGTAGCCCTATGTCCACTGCAGCACTATTCACAGTAGCCTGAATCTGGACCAACCTGGAGTACCCTAGAACAGAAGACTGGAGCAGGCACTATGATAGATCTGCACAGTGAAATATAATACAACTGTTAGGAAAATTAAATCATGAAATTTGCCTAGAAATGGATGGACACGGAGAATATTCTGAGCCACATTAGTGAGAAGGAAAAGGACAGGTATAGAATGACTGCATGCATTTGTGGGATATAAAAGTATGAGAGTAATATTCAAGACCAGACAAAACAGGGATCAGGAAGACTTGTAAATGGTTGAAATATACCACAAGTATGTGGGGACAGAGGTTAAGATAAAGAAGGGACCGGTTTGCCAACATTAGTTGGAAATGTTAACTCTAGGCAAGTACTGAGTAGTAAAAATAGGCTAAGATACATACATGATAACCACTCAGTGTATGTTTTGCAAATAACAATGCACAAAAGTGGAAAGAGAAAGAGAGATAGAGAGATAGAGAGAGAGAAAGAGACAGAGAGATAGAGAGACAGAGAGAGATAGGTTTATCACAGAGCAGGTGGAGGACTGAAATGGGGCCATCTGTGTTGGGAGATTTGCACTGGTGGAGGGATGTAGCTGTAACTTGATCATGAACAGCTTTGTAGTTGTCTATCACAATGTGATATAAAAGATTAAATAAAAAAATAAGGTCAAACTTCACAGAGTTCCACTGGGAAGATGGGACAACAGTCTCTTGATCTCCAAAATGCACTTAGTAAAAGTCAATGCCTTTTATTAACAAAAATTACACTTCTGAGTTAATTTTTAGATACAAGACTTTTCACTTTCAAGTGATTTCCCTTCCAACTATCAAATTCACCTAAGAATAATCTGAGCATTATTAAAAGCAAGGTGTAATGAAGTGATTTTTCATTAAATGATGCTTTAGGAAAATGCAGACTGAAAACCACCTAAATATTACCTAGGAAACGTGACAGACACATTATGAAATTGAGCGTTCGTGTATTTCATCAACAATTTATTTTCCTCATAATGTGTTTGAAACCATCAAAGTTTTGCCCATGCCATTTCTAAATAATGCTAAAGCACATAGCTGATATGCCATCATGACTGAATAAACATTTATTTGCCCCTTCATTTGCCACGATTAAAAACTGTACCTATAATAACTATAATAGAATCACTTCCCAAATACTATGGCTATATAATAAAATATGTGCTTTTAAAGATCCTTAATATTTGCACCAAACAAAACTACTTGCAACAAAGATAAAGAACTTGTGTTCTAGAGATTAATTATTACTCTGGTGATACAGTAAAATATTTCATTTTTTCTGTGCAAATGAAATTATATAAAAATGAAACCTACTGTAATACATATAAAGAGGGACACAGACAATGTCATAAAATGAATTATTTCTTATAAAATACAAAATACTTTATTTCATATACAATAACTCTAAATTTCAAACTCAGACGTGAGCTTAATGTGAGTAAAACATTGCATTGGCCACTCATCACTCCCATCAACAAGGATAGGAGTGTTTTCTAATAAAAGTGCAATCATGTATTTAATCATGGAAACAGAAAGCCTTAATTCTGTTCTGGGGGAAAGGAATGATTAAAACTAAAAAGGGTGCTTCATCTTTTGTGTATTAAGCTAAGCTGTTAGGCTGCAATTCATTGGAAGTTTATTGCTAGAAGAAACGTTCAAAAGAACCAATGTTTGCTATATCAGAACTATGTCACTTGTCTTCCAATTGTTCATTGATTTGCTCTAGCAGGAACAAGTAATGTCTCCATTTGTTACTCTAATATTGGAATAAGGCCCATATTGTTAGTTTTTGGCATATCGAATACAGCATGGGTAGCTCTGTGGTGGCTCTGGGTTCATCCCAGGGGATCCAGTCTTTTTCTATGTCAGACCATCAACCATTCAGGGCCCATGTGACTATCCGGCACTTTAATGGGAAAGGGAAAAGCCCCTTGAAGGAGAGAGAGCAGAGAGTCTAAAGGAAAGACAAGCACTCCAGAGCATCTGCAAAGAGATGTCCCCTTTTTTCCCAGACAGGCTTAGGTTTATATACCTTTACAGAAGGAAGGGGACAAAAGGAAAAACACATCCTGAATGTGTGTGTGTGTGTGTGATTTTCCCACAAGCGCACAAACAGTTAAACAAGGTGTTTTGAGTTAGAATGGGAAATAAGGTGTTTCCCATTCTTCTCAGACCAGACAATGCTGTCTGAGGAGAGAAGGGGCTTGGCTGTCTGGAAGTCAGAGGCACCTGCATTGCTTATGGGCCACAACTTTAACCCAGCAGTTTCCCAAATCAAATCCTGCAGAGCCCCACAAAATAGAAAATATGTATTTGGTACTATTATTTTTATCATCTCATTATGATTCTCAATGCTTATGTCATGACTCATCTATAACCCATAAAACATAGAAACACCCAAACAAAAAACTACACAGAAACAATGAACTTCTTTTTTTAATTAAAACCTTCAATAAATTAGAATTGGACACTCATTTGAATGATGATACTGGAATATCCTCAAAATCAGTTATGCCCTTGATAAAAGGGAAGATGGGCTTTTATTTGCAAAAAGGAATATAATTTCAATATTCAGGAAACAAGTTTCTTTGTATGCAAACAAAAACATTCATATTTTAAAATTTTCATCTTACATTACACAGTCTGGTGTTGAGTGGTTTGACAGGTTTTACCAACTTACCTTATTTTAGCTTTCACTATGGTTCTCCAGTTGATTTATGCAAATTTTAAATTATTTTCACATATCAAGTCTGAAAAAAAATCAAGTGATAAAGAATATCCAAATCAATAGGATAAATCAAAGTGGAAAAGGATTAGGATTCCACTATACTTTCTATGTTACACACAGTCAAAGATAACTGACACTAAGGAATAACAAGAGCAATTGGTTCTCCAGTATGAGTTAATCAAGTTATTTTGATGATCTGTACACAATCAGATGAATGACATTGCTTGAACATGGAATTAAAAAATCACACTGCTGAGCTGTTTTCAATTTCAATTAAGACTGGAATTATTTCTTGCAAATTCCAACAAGGTTACAAATAAGCAAACAAAATAGTACAATAACTGTATCTTTTATAATGTCATAAAAACCATGTTATGTTTTTATGAAAAGGAATATTACTCATCAGCTTTCAACCACTCTCTTGCCTTTAGGCAAAACGTAATGTTTTCCCATCTACTTGTTACTGAATGCAAGATATTTTCATAATTGTCAATATGCAACCAAAGAACACTACCTGAAAGTCATAATAGATATCTCTTCTTTGTTTCTCTTACCCTAAGTGAGCCTTATATCTGAAATGCACCCTCTAAAAACAAGTGTTTGGGATGGAGAGTGAGTACTGCCTTGCACACATCCCAAGCAGGGACCCAATTAATGAAAAAGATGTTGTCAGACTATAGCAATAGCTACAGGAGTGTATTTTAACCCAAAACACCAAAACCAATATCAAATTGTAAACATTTAGGTCAGTCCCAAAATTACATATTGAATCATCATTTTTGAAATATAAAAGTAATATAGTAAAGAAAAAATGCAAGTCAAACAGGATCTTTTTGTTATAGCAGGGAACAATGCTATATAATTTAAATGGCAAGGAATACATATAATGCACAGTGTACAAAAAGCTTATTTGCAATGAAAACACTTAAATATTGTCAATTGTAGTTCTTTAAATATGTATGTACTTTAGTATTTTTAGGACTAACCCACTCATCAACCAAAATAATAATCTTAGATACTTCTATGAAGGTACTTTACTGATTCAAGAATCTTCCTTGCATTTATTCTGATTGATTAATGACTAGGACCCCAAACAAAAGATCAAAGCCTGTGTAGCATTTCTTAAAGGAAAGTTTTTAAATGGTCATATAAACATACCACAGCCCTATCACTTAAACTATATCAACAGCTTAATTTCCTCCCGACACAGCAGTGATTGAATGTGCTAAGGGTGTCCTTTTGTATGCTCGACTTAACACCCTTACATTATAAACTGGGGTGAGCTATTAAATAACTATATGAAGACAGAAATTTAGTTCTAAAATGTATGGTAAAGCCAAGAAACTGCTCAGCTGATCAGGAGGCATCTGGGATGGAAGGCGGGGTCTAGCCCTGACCCGCCATCCCTATAGAGCCCCGCAAGAAGCCAGAGGAAACCCCACACTATGAGGGCAGCCATTTTCAACATCCATACTCCACAGCTCGTCAGAGCTCCACCTGGACAAAAGCCAATCTCTCCCGTTGTGAATCGTCAGTAAAATGAACAAACTGAGAGCCTACAACTGAGAGTATCCACTATTTGAGACTTATATAAAATAAAGCCTGTAGCCAATAATAAATTTTCTGTTTGTTTCTACACCACACTGATTTTTGTTGCAGTTGAGGAATTGGTATCAAATAGCAACATGGCATATATTCAGATATATATATATATTATATACATATACACACATGCAAACAAAGCAATTTGTGAAGTATCTTTAAATTAAAACCATAGATATTTTGTTATAACTTGTCAAAACTATCGCTCTTTTTTAAAATTTGTTATGTCACCCAAGACATGGGGCAGAGCTGCTACTGGCTCTCACTGTGCCCAGCCGCTCATGAGGTGCCCGGGAAGGATGGCAGGTTCTAGCCCTGGCCTGCCACCCCAGCAGAGCTTCACAACAAGCCAGACGACCCCCACTCCATGAGGACCTCCATTTCCCACATCCGACTTCCCCTCGTCAGAACTCCACCCAGCAGACCAGCCTATCACAGCCCAGCTCATGCGGCTGTAAGGGGCCGTGCGGTTCATCAATAAATGCTGGATTTTGAGATGACTACAAGAGTATGCTACCCACATGGCAGAGCCCAGCAAGCTACCCATGTCGTATTTGATATGCCAGATACCAGTAACAATTATAGTCCTCATTCCCATGACCTGACGGAATGGTTTGAGGCTCTTTATGTTCCTGGAGCAAGCAGGTGCCCTTGGGCTCTACTTGCATGAGACAGGTCATATGGAGATGTTACTGGTGCCCCCTCGAGCAAATCGATGATGAACGGAAGACAGTGATACAGTGACAGTGTTATGTCACCCTGAGATAGACAATTATTAATTGGTTCATGATTGGATTTCAGTCTATAGAGTTCCAGCACCCATTCTTGCACTGTGTTTCCTAACATTAATATCCCCAATTTTCCAGCCCTCCCCCTAGACGTACCCCTAGAGAGGCACCTTTCTATCTCCTTATTCTCTATTGATATTATTTATCTCTTCTTTTGTGCATTGTGGTTTTCAGGCACTTTTCTACTTATTTCCTTATCCTCTATTTATCTCTTCTTTTGTGCATTGTGGTTTGCAAAACTGAAATATTCAGTTTTAGTCTAGTATTAATATTCCAACTATTATTGGCAAACTGGACACATCTCTGTATTGCCTAACCTCTGTCCCCTAAGTACTTGTGGTAGATTGCAAGTTGAGATTACAAGTCCTCATGGCCCTTGTTTTCCCAGGCCTGCATATTAGTCTCATACTATTTTCCTTTAAAACCATCAGTGAATGCAGTCATTATATATCTGTTCTTTGCATTCTGACTCATTTCACTTAGAATGACACTCTCTATGTCCATCCGTTTATAGGCAAATTTCATGACTTCATTTTTCCTAACAGTGCATATTATTTCATTGTGTAGATGTACCATAGTTTTTTATCCAGTCGTCTGTTCTCAGGCACTCAGAGAGTTTCCAGATTCTGGTAATTGTGAATAGTGCTGCAATGAACATAAAAATGCAGAGTGTTTCTGCTGTGTGTTTTGGACCCCAGGTATATTCCCAGGAGCAGCATTATTGCATTAAATGGGAGCTCTTTTGGAAGAATGTCTGATTTGTTTTCCTAAAAGGCTGGGCCAGTCGGCATTCCCACCAACAATGAAGGAGAGTCCATTTCTGCCAGCATCCACATCAGCACTGGTTGCCTGTGCTCTTTTGGATATGTGCCAGTCTCTCTGACGTGAGATGATATCTCATGGCTGTTTTGATTTGCATCTCCCTGATTAGTGATAAAATGATTTTTGTATAACTTGTTGCCATTTGAATTTCTTCTTTGAGGATGTTTCAGTTTATTTCTTCGCCTGATGTTTTGATAGGGATTAATATGTTTTTCATGTAAAGTTCTACCAGTGCCTTATACATCTTGGAGATTAACCTCTTATCAGATGGTTATTGGGTAAATATTTTTTCCCAATACGTGTGCTATTCATATCTTGGTCACTGATTTTTTGAGATGCAGAAGCTTATTAGTTTCATGTAGTCCCATTTGTGATTCGCTGCTTCCACTTGCTTGGTCAGTGGTGTTTCATCAAGTAGATACCTTTAGCTTCAATGTCATGAAGACTTTTGACTATGTTTTCTTGGAAGTGCCCTATGGATTCAAGTCTAATATTGAGATCTTTAATGCATTTAAAACATTTTTTTATTTTAGCACTGTAAGATACACAATTAAAAGGTGTTCATGTTGTGTTTCAGTCATAGTGTTCCAGCACTGATCCCTCCATCAGTGCACATTTCCCACCATGAATGTCCCCTGATTCCCTCCCCACTCCCCCAGTCTGCATCTATGGCAGGTACTTTGCCTCTTCTCTCTCTGTCTCTCTCTGTCTTTCTCTCTGTCTTTCTCCCTCTCTCTCCCTCACTCTTCCTTCACATACACATTGTGGTTTGCAATACATACATTTAGAGCTCATTGTGTGTATCCCTTTGCCTAAATTCAATGCTCAGTTCTAGGCTGGAATTATCATTTCAAACAATTATTAGTACACTGTTCCTTACTCTGTCTTACCTAACTTCTGACTTCCACACACTAATGGTAGATTCCACCCACTGACAAGACCTCCTGATCCATGTTTTGCATGGCCTTGGATATTGGAATCATACTATTTTTATACCATGCAAATAAATGCATTCTATATCTGTCATTTTCCCTCTGGCTAATTTTAATCAGTATGATGCTCTCCATGTCCATTCATTTAGTAGCATCTCACACCACAGAGGCTGGCCATATCCAAAAGAGCAAGAACAACAAGTAATGGTGCGGATGTGGGGGAGAAAGGGACTCTCATCCATTATTGGTGTGAATGTTGACTGGTACAGCTTTTATGGAAAACATTGTACATTCCTCCGAAAACTAGACATCTGTAATGCATTTTGATTTGACTTTTGTGCATGGCATTAGGAAAAGTTCTGAGTTCCCTTTTTACATCTAGCTGTCCTGTTTTCCCAGCACCACTTGCTAAAGAGGCTTTTCTTGGTCCCTTAATATTTTTTGCTCCTTTATAAAAGATTAAGTATCATAGTTTGGTGGGTGTGTGTCAGCATATCCAGCTCTATTTCCTAGGTCTACAGGTGTGTCTTTAGTTCAATACTACACTGTTTTAACTACAACAGCATTGTAGTACAGTTTGTATTTGGAGAAGTGATGCCCTTTTCCAAAGGGTAGCTTTAGTTATTCATGTGAGTTTATTGTTCCTATGAATTTCAGTAGTGTTTATTCAATTTCTTTGGAAAATATCATGAGTAAACTTATAGGGACCACATTAAATCTGTAAAATAACTTAAGGTGTGTTGGGTGACAGGCTTAGCTAGCTAGGGAGCTTTGCTGTTTTATCCACTCACAGCTTAATCTATTTTCATGTTCTAAGCCAGGGTTCATACTAATGAGATCTCTCTTCTATGTAAACACTGATGGAGGGTGTGGCAGTTACAGAGGTCACCTTGACTTTGAATGAGTAACTTCTGGCTTCAATGTTCTCTAGATTAGGCATAGCTCCTCTCTATACCCACTGGATCCAGCAATTTACCAGGAGACTGCCACCCTGACTATGTTGAGGCTATCATTTAAGATTATAGGAAGGTCGCCCTGGACCAGAGTGTGAGGATCATATTAGTTTGCTCTCAAGCAGGCGAGTGTGACCCTTTTAGTATATGGAGATCAAGATATTCAGAACCACCCAGAGTGTGAAGGATCAGATTAGTTTGCAGAGCACCCTTGGCATGTGGCCACAAAGTAGCCGCACAAAATTCTTAAAGAATGCTTATTTTAGGATAAGGTCTTTCCCAAGTTCTTTCACATTTATACATAGTAAACAATTTTAGACATGTTTTGACTGATACCAGTAAGCCTAGGAAGAAGCCAGAGCAAACCACATATCATGCAGTCAGTCATTCTCAACATCCAGGCTCCATAGTTCCTCAGAGCTCCATCCAAGAGAAATCCTGATCTTTCCCCTTTAAGTTTCATCAGTAAATGCTTGAGATGAGAGCCTTATACTGAGACTGTACCACCTACACGGCAGAGCCTGGCAAGCTACTCGTGTTTTATTTACTTGTTATGCCAAAAACTAGTAACAATTATGGACCTCAGTTCCATGACCTGAAGAATGATTTCGGGCTCTTCCTGTCCCTGTCACAAGCAGATGCCCTAGGGTTACACTTGCTTGTGACAGGACTAATGGAGATGTTACTAGTGCCCACTTGAGCAAATCGATGAACAATGGGAAGACAGTGATACAGACAGTGATAGCGGTATGATTTCCAGTGTCAATGTTCCCTTACTAAAGACATTTGTTTCAGCATTCCAGAAACCTGTTCCCGTGTTCCAGGTGCATGCTCCAATGTTCCAGACACAAGTTCCAGTGCTCCAGTCATCTGTTCCAGCATTCCAGATACCTGTCCTGTGCTTCAGATGCCTATTCCAGTATTCCAGATTCCTGTTCCAATACTCCTGATAATTCATCAAACTCCTGATGATTACTCTTCTGAGACTCATTTCTGTTTTCACAGATGTTGCTGTTCCTCAAGCAGGCAAGTGTGTCCTTTTCAACATACAGAGAACAAGATACTCAGAATCACCCTGTTGCAGGTAATAAATAAGAAGGACCTTGTGGGCACTATCTAGATTACATGAAGCCCATGAAATTTGATGTATTATTTCATACCAGCACCCTCTCTCCAGTGTTTCACATAAGAGATAATCTGTGAAGAAGGAATGTTCCTTCTCAGTGGGAATCACTTTGGTGGGACTCTCTGGTGGGATCCTCTTTGGTAGGAGACTTGGGCCCTCGTGTATGGTCTAAGTTCTGAGAGAGCTAGAGTTCTTTCTTTATATTGGATTGCAGTGGTAGAACTGGTTGTACTATTAAAAACCTTATGGAGCTGTGCCAGACTCAAGAGTTTTCATCTGTTCCTGGGGGCCTTGGATGTAGTAGAGAACCTCTGTCCTGATACTTTTGGGGACACCAGAAGCTTCCAGATACCCCATCCATGTGTGAATCTATTGAAAAACTCAGTTACAGTCTATGAAATTCCTGTGACATGTGGTTGCATTCATGGCTGCGTTACATTGCAGACTCTATTAAGCATCACATCACATTTACTAGATATAAGTATAAAGCACCCAATAACAAACTATGTAGTCACAATGCCTATTCTCTAACATGACAATAATTTCTTATACAAAGGCTTAATGGCCCAGTGGTTCCATCATGAGATTGAACAATTCTCATTAACTTTCTTCTAAGAAAACATTTCTTGACATTGTTGGAAAATTAGCTCAATCAAGCAGTATAAAACAATTTATTGAGTGTTTGTTTAGGACAGGCTCAGGCAGTGGTTGAGACAATTTGAAATAATTGTGGTCTGAAGTTGCAAATTTGGTGAGTTTGGGGTTGAATATTGAATATTTGTAAGAAATTAACATGAACATCTTTTTTAAAAAAATTATGTAGAAACCCTCAACATTTAATAGGTTCAACAAGTGACAGCAATAACACAGATGGTCCAATTCACAGGCAATAACCCAAGAAAAAGGCCATTATTTAATCTCATTCCAAGATCTATGTTGTAATAAGCAATATAACTAGTGCCTACTAAGGGAACAGGCATGGGGATAGGGGGTGGGAAACGAGGGTCTTTGGTGGAGGTAAGGGCACACTGGTGGTGGGACTAGCGTTGGAATATTGCATACAACTGTAAATAACTTTGAGAACTACAGTGTTTAAATAAAGTTAATAAACAATTTAAATTTTTTAAGAAGATAAAGCGTGTAATAATATGAGGAATATGAGTTTTAGGAAAACTTTCTGCTTCTTTTATATCAAGGACGCAACAATATATTTCTAAGGTCTTCTTTAATAGAACATAATAATGGGCCTGAGGGATAGTACAGACAGTAGGGCGTTTGCCTTGCACATGGCTGACCTAGGTTCGATCTCTGGCATCCCATACGGTCCCCTGAGTACCGCCAGGAGTAATTCCTGAGTGCAGAGCCAGAAATAACCCCTACAGTTCTGGGTCTGACCCAAATAGCAAAAAAAAAAAAGGAAAAGAAAAAGAAACATAATCATAACAGTGAGACCTCATGATTGTGGAATGCAACAGGAGGCAGCATATAGATTGTTAGGTATTTCTCCATTCTAATCAGAGCCAAGGAGAAATTTAAGAGGATTTATGTGGGTAAATGAGTGAATAAGAATGTTAGTTGCAGAAACAGAGCAATAGTACAGTGCAGCCAGCAGACCCAGGTTTGATTGCTGGCATACCATTTGGAATCCTGAGGACCCTCAGCAGTAATTCCTAAGTGCAGAACCAGGAATAACTCCGACCATCGGCAGGTGTGACCCAAATAGCCAAAACTACAAATAAAATCATCTGCAGAGATTGTGATATCATATAATGCAAGAGTGTGTTGTCAGAGCAACAGTGGTTTCCAGGTGGTTTTAAAGGTTGTATTGGAGCTGGGTCTTCTTAGTTTAAAGCACATACACCAGACGTATTGAAAAATAGATACTTGCCCACAATTGTTGTAAAACTAGAAGACATACCATTTCTGGGGACTTTATAGGTGCTACCAAAATAATCATAAATAATGAAACAAACTCTTCTTTATCTAAACACTGTTATTTACAAAGTGGTTCACATACAGTTGTTTCAAGTATTCAATATTCCAACACCAGTCCCATCACCAATGTGCCCTTACTGCCACTAAAGAAATCCCCATTTCCCACCCCCATGCCAGCTTCTTTAGCATGTACTAATTTTGTTACTTATTACATCATCAATCTCAGAATGGGATTACTCACATCATGAACTTTTTACTGAGCTCTAATATGCATAATGTACCATTTGTGTTATTGCTCTCACTTATTGAACTAATTAAAAGTAGTTTGCTTCTACTCAATTTTTAATAAAGTTGTTCATGTTAATTTCTTACTTATATTCAATATTCAACCCTAAAACCACCACTATTGCTACTTCTAACCACAATTATTTCCAAATTTCCCCAGCACTACATAAGCTTGCCCTTAAGAGGACCCACGAGAATTTATTTCATATTGCTTGTTATAGCTAATCTTTTCAAAATTGGTAGAGAAATGTTTTCTTAAAAAAGATAGTGAGGATTGTTCAGTCTCACCATGGAGCCATTGAGCCATTAAGCCCTTTGTAAAAGAAATTACTGATTCTTTGTTTTAGGATTAGTCTTCTGACCACATACATATTTTGTTATTATACTTACATCTATCAAATGTGATGTGCTACTTGGTATATCAGTATATTAGAATTTGAGATGTCACTTGGCCACTTTTGCTCCAGGAAGTCCAAAGACTTTAACTGAGTGATAGAGTTAAATTTATAACTGGGTAGTGCCTTTGGGCATGGGCGCAACCACCTGGCCTTCCAGAAGAACTGGGAGATGGAGGGAGCCAATCCTCAACTCCATGAAAGCCTGCAGATTTCAGTGACAAAACCTACATTCCTGAGTTTTTCCACTAATTAATTCATGTTTGGGGGCTTATTCAAGCAGTGCAGTCTGGCCTTAAACATGGCAGCAATTGTGGAGTGTGGAGGTTTTCAGCTCCTGGGGCTCTGTTGGTTTGGACAAACAGACCCAAGTAGATCCAAACAAGTCCCTCTAATAGTAGATATTCTTAAAGGAGAACATGGAGGGACAGATCCAGCAATAAGTTAAGTGACCGAAGGACCAGAGACATGCAAGTGATCAAAGAAATGGTATATAGACCATGAGTGAGAGAATATTATTAGAATAACAAAAACCATAGAAAGAGAGAATTCAGAAAGGGAAAAGATCAAAGAAAGAAATCACATACAAAGGAGCATCCCTAAGACTTACAGCAGACTTTTCAGATAAAACACTCTGAAGACAATGATGGGATATCGTGAAAAAACTCAATGAAATCAAGGCATCACCAAGAATGCTTTACCTAGCTAGACTCACATTCAGATTTGAAGGAAAGATACTCCACTTCATGGATAAGCAACAACTTAAGAATTTCATAGACTCTTATTCAACTTCAAAAGGACTGAAAGATCTGCTGTGAAATAAGACAAATCCCCAAAGCACAAGATTATACAGAAAGATGGCACAAAATCCCATGACATTGATCTCTCTCAATGTCAACATCTAAATGCACCAATTAAGAGACACAGAGTTGCAAAATGGATAAAAATATCAAACCAACATTCTGCTGCCTTCAATAAACACATCTGAATATCAGAGCAAAGTCAAAGTTGTTCTCCATGCAAACAACATTTCCAATAAGGCCGGTGTGATCATACTAGTATCTGACAACATAGGCTTCAGGCTGAAAAAGGTTAGATGTTGGGGGCCACTGACTCCGCCCACTGCCACGTTGCGTTTCAGCGCATGCGCAGAGTCCCTGGCTTGGTGTGATTGGGCTTTGTCCAATCACGGCATGTTTCATCAGCTCATACAAGCTCATACGACCTGTGCCAGCCAATGGGAAGTGGACACGTCGAATCACACCACCTGTGCCAGTCAATGGGAAGTGGACACGTCAAATCACACCACCTGTGCCAGCCAATGGGAAGTGGACACGCCGAATCACACCATTCGCCCCAGCCAATGGGAAACGGACATACCAAATAGCACTGTATAAAAGCAGCCTGCACAATGGGTCTGGGTCCTTTCGCCATCGCAAATATGAAACTAAAAGAGCTCCAGTAAAGCGTGTTCTAAGAGGGATCCTGTTGTGGTCGCTCTTCATCGCGGGCGGTCAAGGGCGTCCCACAGTTAGAAGAGACAGTGAAGGCTATTCCTTAATATTTAAGGGATATGTATATCAGGAAGAAATTACACTCCTAAACATATGCACACCCAATAAGGGGCCAGAAAAATACTTAAACAAGCTGTTAATACACTTCAAAGAAGACATTGACAGTAACACATTTATAGTTGGAGATCAACACTGCTCTATCAACTCTTGATAGATCGACAAACTGAAATCAAGCAAACACTGGTCCTGAAGGAATAATGGAAGAAAGAAGGTTGGTAAATATATACAGGGCTTTCATATCAAAAAATCCAAATACACTTTTTTCTCCAGTGCATATGGAACATTCTCCAAGATAGACCACATGCTGAGCCATAAAACATATCTTTGTAAAAAGATAGAAATTGGTCAACTATTTTTCAGACTATGACTCACTGAAAATAGAAGTTAGTTGTACAGAGAAAAGGAGAGTCAGACCAAACACATGGAAACTAAACTGCTGAACAACCAGTGTGTCATAAAAGAAATCAAAAAGGAAATCTAAAAATTCCTGGAAACAAATGAGAATGAATGCAAACTATAAGAACTTGTGGGAGGGCCAGAGCAAGCAGTGTTAGGGAAAAGTTCATAGCTCAAGCATTCATCAGAAAAGAAAGATTAAGAGTACCCGAACAAGCCTATCACCATCGAGGAGATGGAATCAGTAATCAAAAGTCTACCCAAACACAAAAACCCAGTTCCTGATGGATTCAGCAGCAAATTATTCAAAGCCTTTAAAGAGGATCTACTGCCAGTCCTTTTCAAACTCTTCAAGGAAACTGAAGAAACACAAATACTCCCAAATAACTTCTACAGGGGCCGGAGCGATAGCCCAGAGGGTAGGGTGTTTGCCTTGCATGCGGCCGGCCTGTGCCGGCCTGGGTTCGATCCCCGGCATCCCATATGGTCCCCTGAGCACCGCCAGGAGTGATTCCTGAGTGCAGAGCCAGGAGTAACCCCTGAGCATCGCCGGGTGTGACCCCAAAAAGCAAAAACCCCCAAAAAACCAAAAACAAATAGCTTCTACAAGGCACATATCTCCCTGGTACTCAAATCAGATACATCAAAAAAAGGAAAACTACAGACAAATCTCCCTGATGAACACAGATGCTAAGACATCCAATAAAATACAAGCAAATAGAATCCAAAGAGTCATCAAAAAGATTATATACACCATGACCAAGTAGGATTCATTCCGGGAATGCAAGATTGGTTCAACATCCTCAAGTTTATCAACGTAATGCATCATATCAATAAGAGAAAAAATAAAAACCATATCATATCAATAAATGCAGAGTAAGCATTTGACAAGAACCAACATCCATTCACGAAAAAAACTCTCTGTAAATGGGAATTGAATGAACCTGCCTCAATATAATCAAAGCCATTTACTACAAGCTGACAGCAAGCCTCATTTTCAATTGGGAAAAAATGAAAGTCTTCCACCTAAGATCAGGACAAGACAAGGATGCCCACTCTCACCACTTCTATTCCATATAGTACTGAAAGTACTTGCCATAGCAATCAGGGAACAAAAGGACATTAAGGGCATCCACATGGGAAAGAAAGAAATGAAGCTATCACTATTTGCAGATGACATGTTATACCTAGAAAACCCTAAACTCTCTACCAAAAAGATCCTCGAAATAGTAGATTCCTATAGTAGAGTACAGGGTACAATATCAACACCCAAAATTCAATGGCTTTCCTATATGTAAAGGACAAAAGAGAAGAAAGTGATACTAAAGAACAAATCGCATTCACAACTGCACAACAGTAAATCAAATATCTAGGAATCAGTTTGACTAAAAATATAAAGGACGTATACAAAGAAAACACAAAACGTTGCTTCAATAAATAAAAAGAGGGCCTGAGGAAATGGAGACATATTCCCTGCTCATGGATTGGGGGAATTAACATTATCAAAATGGTAATGCTCACTAGAGCTTTATACAGATTCAATGAGCTCCCTATAAGAATACCCATGACACTCTTCTTGGAAATTGACCAAACACTCCTGAAATTTGTATGGACTCAATAAATTCCCACAAATAGCTAAAGCAATCCTTGGGGAAAAGAAGATGGATGGTATCCTGTTGAGGAGCCACTGGAGTCCCCAACAATATCACGGAATGAGTTCCTATCTACCTCTGATGCCAGCAGGGAATGGATGAAAACTTAGGAGTCCAGTGCAGTTTTAAAAGGCTTTAATCTCACAGGTTCTGGTATACAATC
Source organism: Cryptotis parvus (assembly GCA_021461705.1). Lineage (NCBI taxonomy): Eukaryota > Metazoa > Chordata > Mammalia > Eulipotyphla > Soricidae > Cryptotis > Cryptotis parvus. The sequence goes on from JAJIBD010008711.1 coordinate 23,335, forward strand.
CAACAATAGGAAAACCCAGACTCAGGCTCCTAGATGGGTCCTGGCCACGTGTAGATTTAGAATCCTAGGCCTAGATGGCTGCTACCACATGTGAAAGCCTAACAGGGAAGAGGTGGAGAAGAGAGGCAGAAACCAAAGGGAAGCCAAAATGGCAAAAAGGCCCTTTCTCCTTTCTCTTAGCTTATTTTATAGATAGAAGCCCACCAAAACCTTCCAGCATGGCCATGATGGGCTGGGCTATCGAAAGATGAAGCCAGGTAAATGACCCGATTGAAATGCAAATCTTCAGGTGTGCCCTATGTCTCAAGCTTCAGGAATGCCAGACCTGATTCCCTGAGGTAAAAATCTTCCTAGCAGAGTGTGGAGGGCTGCGACCTAAGTGTAGTCAGAGTCTGAGGCTCAGTAGGGTGTGTCACGCAACAGCATACCTTTACCCAACTTCAAACTCTACTACAAAAGAATAATAATGAAAACGGCATGGTATTGGTATGGAGAGAGACCTGTAGACTTATGAAATATAACTGAATATCCTGACATATCAAATAGAATTGAATATCCTGACAAAGTATATGATCACTTAATCTTCGATAAAGAAGCAAAATATATTTAATGGAGCAAACAAAGCCTCTTCAACAAGTGGTTCTGGGAAAACTGGGCAGTTACATGTTGTTGGATGACAGATCTAGCTAACCTGGGAGCTTTGTTGTTTTGCCCACTCCCAGCTTAATCTATTTAAGCCAAGGTTCATTCTAATGTGACCTCTCTTCTATGTAAACACTGCTAGAGGGTGTGGCAGTTACAGAAGTCACCTTGACTGAATAACTTCTGACTTACACATCTACTAGTACTTCTATGTTTTCTAGATTGGGCACAGCTCCTCTTTATACCCACTGCACCCAACGTGGGACAGTTAGAATTTACCAGGAGACTACCACCCTGGCTATGTTGAGACTATAGGAAGACTATAGGAAGGATCATACTAGTTTGCTCTCAAGCAAGCGAGTGTGACCCTTTCAGTATATGGAGAACAAGATACTCAGAATCACCTTGGGGCAGATAATAATAAGGACCTTGTGGGTACCATCTAGATTACATGAAGCTCATTAAATTAAGATGTATTACTTTATATCAGACCCCCTCTCTCTCCAGTGTTTTACATAAGAGATAATCTTGGGATTAGTCCTTGGTATAACCTTTGTTTATACCTGTAATAGGGTATGGCACCACCCTTCTACACTCTGTTTAGAGTTATTTGTTGACACGACCCTCCCTGGATTACTTTGGTGTATTCAAGGGGACTGACTTGAAGTCCCTCGGCTTTTTGCTCCTTGGTTTTGACTCCTACGGCTTTTTGCTCTTTGGCCTTTTGCTCCTTCTTCTGGGTAGGATTCATCTCGGGTGAGATCCTCTCTCTTTGGTGGGAGACTTAGGCTTTTTTGTATGGTCTAAGTTCGGACCAGAGCTAGAGTTTGTTCATTAGATTGGAGTGCGGTGGAAGAGCTTTTGTACTATTAAAAACCTTTTTGGGACTGCACAGGACTCGTGAGTTTTCATCTGTTCCCCTGGCATCCTCGGAGGTAGAAGAGAACTTCTGTCCTGACACTGTTGGGGACCCCAGCGGCATCCCCGACAACATTTAAAAAAATGAACTTAGACCTTTCCCCAGGTCTGGTGAAACTCATTATTTTGCATTTAGTGTTAGGGAAGAAAAACGGCAGGCAGGCTCAATAAGCCACAGGGTTTCCATATTGCTATGAAGAGTAACCAAGGGCTCGACGTCACCCCCTTTTTGGCCTTGGGAAGGACATCTGGGCAAAAGAAAAACAGCAGCCTATCAGCGGCATCTATGGGAACTGCTCGGGTGTGGGCAGGGCGTACTAACATTTAGAACATCCCAGAGACATATCAAATAACTTGTCTGTGCAACTTAAGTTGTGTTTCTCCTTGAGTTATGTTTTTCTTTGATTTTTTTGAACCTAAGTACGTGGGGATTATAATGCAAGTAATGCCTATATACTCTAAAGCTTCCCCTTACTCGGGGTCTTGCCTTGGCCTGTGTGCCTAAGAGCTTGAGCCCAGCTAGCTGGCTTAATAAACTCCACTTGCCTTTTGCATTACTGGCTGGTTTCTTTGTGATTCCTAAGAACTTGCGACTCGGACCCTAACATTAGTAGCAGAGCTTGTTTCATTATTGGTAATTAGTAATTACCAATAATTATTCTTAATTAGTAATTGCCAATAATTAGAGAGAAGAAAAGTAAAAGTGCCTTCTATAGAGGCAGAGAGGGAGTTGGGAGGGAATTTGGGGACATCGTAGTGGGAATAGGGCACTGGTAGAAGGGTGGGTGCTAGAACATTGTATTATTGAAATCTAATCATGAGCATCTTTGTAATTGCATATTTGTAATTGCACTGTGTTGGGCCTCTTTTTAAGAGATTTAAGATATCCCTTAAAGGGATGGCTTGTACTTCTTAAAGGAATGACCGATATCCAAATTATGGGGACATAAAAGAGTTGGAATAGCAATTGAGGAGTCATTGAGACTGACTTCTCAGCCTGGCTGACAGGAGTAGAAGGAGGAGAGAGTCTGAAGGATAGAGAGTTAGAGGAGCAGAGAGAAGGGTTGGTTTAGCCTGCCTAAGGGCAGAGCAAGGAAATAATCTGAAGAAAGTATAATAATCTGAAGAAAGACAGAGGCGTTCAGAGCCTCTGTCAGTTATAGTCAGCCACCCAGCTGTAAACTGACAATGGTGGTATAATGAAAATATTTTTAAAATATTATTAAAATGAATACGTGGAACTCAAATAAAAGTCTCATTCATAATACAAAAAAATCTACTTCAAATGTAAGCTATTTACATGTCCTTAGCATGGTTCATGCTAATGAGATCTCTCTTCTGTGTAAACACTGATGGAGGGTGTGACAGTTACAGGAGTTATTTGACTCTGAATTAATAACTTCTGAAATATTGTTATAAACTTTATTATGATTTCAATGTATCTAAATTGAACACAATTCCTCTTAACACACACTGACCACAGAACGGGTAAGAAGGATCTTGTGGGTACCATCTAGATTGCATGAAGTCCATGACCTGAAATCATGATGTGTTTTCCACATGTATATATATCCTTTAAGATGTATTACTTTATACCAGCCCCAACTCCAGTGTTTTGACATAAGAGATAATCTCAGAGGAAGGGACTAGCTGCTGGCATAAGCATTTGTTTAGGCCTGAAACAGATGTGCCACTACCCTACATCTACACCTAACAGCTGATTAGTTGATTTTTGTTGGCGCTACCCCTCCCTGAGAAACGTTTATGGCATTGGGGTGTACAAGGGGTATATAAGGGAACTGAATTGGGGTAGGGCCATCCACTTTGTTTGGAAATCTGGGGCCAAGAGCAAGGTTGGGTTTCTGACCAAGTGCTAAAGATCTGGGGAATCCCATTATCTTGAATTTAGTACCAGAGCTTGTTTTACTATTGGTAATTAGTAAAAGCCTTTCGAACTGAGCTGAACTCATGCGATTTCATCCATTCCCTACCAACCTTGGAGTAGAAGGGAACTTGTTTCCTGATATTACTGGGGACACCAACATCTCCCCATCGATTACCCAGGTCACAGTACTTTTCACCAATAATGATAACATTTACATACTTGACAGGTGTTTCATAGAGTCTCTAAAATTTTTCAAGTGGTTTCATTTTAAATAACTGCTCCATTTAGATTTTTTTTTAAATAAGAGAGCTTTAAAAATTATAGAGCTTGCCCTAGAATACAAAATCTGTGACCAGTGGCAGTAGAGCTGGAGAGCCAGGTAGGATGAACTTCAAACCACTGCTGTGAGCTACAGCACCAGCTCCTTTTCTCTGAACAGTGAACATGGTTCTGTCTCTGCTTTCCTACTCATTGCGACTCTGGCCTGACTCTTGATCTTGTAGTTCTGCCTTTCACAGAGTCAGTTCTCAAAAGTATTCATTGAAGGAATGTGATTGAATGTGAATGACTTAATTAGTGTATTCCATGAGCCTTCAAATAGAACTGGGTGCAGGATTGTGGAGCAGTCCAGCCATAACAAAAAGAGCTGAGTGCTGGGCTCAAGTGACAGTACAAGAAGGTGAAGTATAATTATTCACGACTCCTGTGCCCTATATGCCCCCCTAAACTCCCCAGGAGTGAAATATGAGTATCACCTGCTGCGGACCCTCCTCCTTCAAAAGGGAGGGGAAGAAAGCGTTGAAAAAATTTCTGTCAAAGACGTAACTGGTAGGTAGTATATCAGCATCATGCCTGAGTCTACTCAGGGTTGCAAATTCCAAATGTTCAACCATTTAGCTCTCAGTCTGCCCTTCTTCCAACCCCTTACCCAAAACTCTTGTGGGACCATCCGGAGTCATCGCTGGGGATTCTTCAAGCACTCCCTACACTACCTGTAGTGCAATAATGTTCAGGGAACCCAGCATTGTTGCATTGGTTTGTAAAACAGAGGAACACCCCATGCAATGCCAGGAGAACCACCGTCGCCAGTTCTCTAGGTTCTATAATCCAGAGTTGTCCCACCGAAGGTCCTTTTGCCCACGTGGATCATGCTAATCACGAAGTGGATGGGAAGCACACAGCCTATCTCTCTCTATAGAGGGAATGAAATAAACCAGCTTGTCTGGAAATAAGCTCCACAGCCAATACAGCTTCGTCGAATGGGAATAGCGGCTAAAATATTCGGGAGGGGAGGGGGGACTGGGCATCACAACCAGCGATGCTGAGGAATTACTCCTGGCGGTGCCCAGGAGACCTTTGGGATGCCGGGGATAGAACCCAGATAGGCCACTTGCAAGGCAAAGGGCCTCCCCGCTGTACTATTGCTCCTGCTTCCATTAGTGCGCTGCATCCTGGCAGGGGCTTGTTCCGGAATCCCGGTACCCAGCCAGACGCGACGCTGCAGCCAGTCCCTGGCCAGGTTGACTCTGAGGATTGGCTAGAGGTGGGGGCGGTCGCGGGGCGGGCTCGGGGCGGTTCCCGAGGAGCACAGCCAATTCAGGCCAGCAGAGGGCGGGCTCGGGGCGGTTCCCGAGGAGCACAGACAATCCGAGCACGCAGAGGGCGGGTTCGGGGCGGTTCCCGAGGAGCACAGCCAATCGGAGCCCTCAGAGGGCGGGCTCGGGGCGGTTCCCGAGGAGCACAGCCAATCCGGGCCAGCAGAGGGCGGTCTCGGGGCGGTTCCCAAAGAGCACAGCCAATCCGGACCCGCAGAGGGCGGGCTCGGGACGGTCCCCGAGGAGCACAGCCAATCCGGGCCCGCAGAGGGGGGATCGTGGCGCCCACGCCGCTGCGCCCGGCTTACGGATTCGCTGGCTGCGGTGGCCGGAGACGGAGCGTTCCTGGAGTCTGAGTGCGGGTCCGTGCAGGGAAACTGAGGCGTAGGGGCGCGCTGAGCTCCGCAATTTTTCTTGTGCCGCTGTCGGAATTAGGGGTACAGCGGGGTGCGGGCAGGGAGGAACGAAAGCGCTTGTGGGGCTGTAATGAAACTCTCCCCTGAGTGCTCGCTGTGGAAACTTGAGTTGTCAGAACAGACCGTGAGGAGATTCGGAGTGTGGACGTGCGGGACGTTTGGGGGCGCCTGCGGGCGGGAATCCAGCCAGTCTGGACGCCTGGCGGGAGCCGGTCTGCCTCGGGAGCTGCGGCGGCGGCGCCAGGAAGGGGACCGAGCTCAGGACCAGGCCGGGCTGCTCAGGTGCGGCGGCCACGCGGCCCGTGTCCTCTCGCTAATGGCTGCAGCCGCCGACCTAGGCGAGGCGGGGCACGGGGAGGGAGGCCCGCGGCCCCGGTCTCAGCGCCCCTTAGTGGCCGGAGTTCCCGGAGAGACCCCTGGACTCAGGCCCTGAGTGTGTGCGGAAGCAGCTGCTGGAGTTGGGAGCGTCGGCGAGACTCCGGAGGTGAAGAAGCCCCGGATGGAGTGCGCTGTTCCCCGGTACCTTGCTCCAGCCCCGACGACAGACCTGCATTGGAGAGAATTCTGCCCAGGATGGAATCGTCCGTTTTTTTTGTTTGCGGCTTAACGTCTTTATCGAATCTTCTAACAACATCAGTGCCTATATTTTCTCTCAGCCAACTCTCAAACCGTTGAATGTAGTTTTTGCTGTGTGCATCTCTCGGAGCAGTGTTACTCCCTGCGTACTTATCTACTGGCATGGACAAGGGCCGCTTAGAACTGAGGTTTTTTTTTTTTAAATCTATTTTATTGAGTCACTGTACCATACAGGTGTAAGGCTGTTCATGATTGGGCTTCAGTCACACAATGTTCCAACACCCATCACCAGTGCAGGTTCCCACCACCAATGTGACCTTCCACCCTACTGTCATGCCTCCCCACCAGCCTGTCTGTATAATAGGCACTTTCCTTCTTTCTCCCTCCCCTCCCTCTCCTGTTGGGCATTATGATTTGCAATTCAGAGTCTGAGAAGTTACCATGTTTTTATAACGGAGGTTTAAAAATCGAATTTACTGTATCTTACTGTCTATCATCGTGTTATGCAGATATGTGTACCTGTATTTCTATGTGGAAAGGGGAGCTGACAAGGAGAAATACTTAGGTAGGTTTCTTCAAAGTTGTATTTTAAGGACCTTATCTAAAAAGGTATGCTGAAAACTGCAGAAGTCTGGACATGATTCTCATGTGTTTTGGAAATCTAAATTCCCTCTTTCAGTGTAGAGGAAGTCACTTCATGAATCCCTTTGCTTATTCTTTATGGAGCTGTGTCGGGGTGCCGCCGGGGTCCCCGACAGTGCCGGGAAGCGAAGTTCCCTTCTACCTCCCGAAGCCGGCGAGGAATGGATGAAAACTCAGGAATACGATGCAGTTTTAAAAGGCTTTACTTATCACAGGTTCAGGCATACAAATCAGCAAAAGGAAAAGCCTGGTGCTTAGGATTCCAGGCTAGAACCCCCAGCCACGCGTGTAGGCCAAGATGGCGGCCACCACGTGTAAAGGGCTTTGTAAAAGGAGAAGAAGACTTCCAAACAGGGTGAGAGCGCTCACAAAGAGCAAGAGCCCACAAAGAAGCGCGTGAGAGTGAAAACCGGCTAGTTTATACCCCTGCAGCTCAGACCTTCCTCCCACTGTTATGGAAAGCATGGAGGGTCAAATGCCCTTAGGTAATCCCTCCCTACACCTCACCTAGGCCCTTTAGTATGCTAATGTTTTGAGCCAAGATCTGCCTGGGAATGCCTTTATAGGCGGCAATTCAGAGCAGATGCAGCGGCCCTTAGGAGTCCTGCAACAGAGCTGCTGTTTCATTTGAACATTCCAACAAAACAAGCAATTTCTTCTCTTTTTCAAAAGAAAAATGTTTATAGTGTAATGCTTGACAGAAGACTATGTAGTAATCTTGCATTTAAAGATAATCTTTTTTTTTTGCTGTCGGATGCTGGGATCCTACCTCACGACCAGATTAACAGAACAAAACCAGTTCGAGCCCAGGTAGGCGGCTCCCAGAAGCGGGACTTGCTGGGAATTCGTCAGATGGAGTAAGGGGTTCGGCCATTCCCCCTCCATTTTGTCGAGCCTGGTGGACCCGCCCAGGAGCTGCCCGGGGCAACCGGCCATAGCATACGGGCCTTGGACATTCCTGGGGAAGCTGGAACTTCGCTTTCCCCAGCTAAGCTGACCATGGGGCTCCTGGGAGGGACAGATGGGTTTTGGGAGTAGGCCCATCACCTCCAGGGGGTCCCGGAAGCAGCCGGATGAGACTCGCTCACCACATTAGCCACCACCTTTGCTGTCCGGACTCTGGGATCCTACCTCACGACCAGATTAACAGAACAAAACTGTTGCAGGACTCCTAAGGGCCGCTGCATCTGCTCTGGATTGCCTCCCGCAAATCACTCTGTAGATAAGGGGGTAGTCTAAATGTGGCAGTTTATCCGACCATGTATGCTGTACTAGCTGGTATAAATATTCTCCCATGCTATCACAATCATCGTGGGACTAGCTAGATCTTACCAGCATATTAGCCTGGCCACGTAGGACACCTAAGTAATTAGACCAGAGAGAAATGCTGTTTGCTTCCAAACAAACAAGCATGGCTCCCTGATAAAATATAAAACTACAATGAAGTAGAGGAGACTTGTGAAGGCTTGGAGAAATATTTAACTGGCATTGGTGTCGATCTTTGGTACAGTGACATACCATCTCAGAAACCCCCTTCTCTACATTTCAAAGGCATTCCCGGCTCAAAACATTAGCACAGTAAAGGCCCTAGGTGAGATGCAGGGAGGGGATTACCTAAGGGCATTGGACCCCTCCCTGCTTTCCATAACAATGGGAGGAAGGTCTGAGTTGCATGGGTATAAACTAGCCGGTTCCCGCTCTCCCGGGCTTCTTCCCTGTGGGATCTCGCCTTGTGAGCGTTTATTCCCTTTGGAAGCCTTTACACGTGGTGGTCGCCATCTTGGCCTACACGTGGCTGGGGTTCTAGCCTGAAATCCTAAGCATTGGGTTTTTCCTTTTGCTGATTTGTATGCCTGAACCTGTGATAAGTAAAGCCTTTTAAAACTGTATCGGATTCCTGAGTGTTCATCCATTCCTCGCCGGCCTCGGAGGTAGAAGGGAACTTCGCTTCCCGGCACTGTCGGGGACCCCGGCGGAGCGCGCCCGACATTTGGCGTCCCTGGCGTGGGCACCACGAACATCGTCTGGTCTAATTATCATCGGACAGAGACCATCTGCCTCCGAACCGTGAGTAAAATGATGGATATCTCATGGTATAGATACATTGTATCTTTTATTGGCTCAGAACCATACATAGCCCAGTCTATAAAGTTCCTTTCTGAGAACTACTCTATCTTTTCACAAATCATCTGGGTCCTTGCGATTTTTAAACTGTACCTTTGTGTAAGAACAATGTTTAATAGAGAGAGGGAAGAAAGTAATAAATTAAATGCAATCTTAAGGGACGAGGTTTACTCAGCGATTGAAGAAATAAGTGAGGATCATAAAACTGCAGGTAGACTGGTCTTAAAGCTTGAGGACAGAATTATTAAACAGAGTTTAAAATTTGAAAAGAAATTAGAAGAACAGGAAAGTAAAATTATTAAACAGATTTTAAAATTTGAGGAAAAATTAGAACAGGATTTAAAATTCAAAGAAAAATTAGAAGAACAGGATTTAAAATTCAAAGAAAAATTAGAAGAAGAGGATTTAAAATTCAAAGAAAAATTAGAAGAACAGGATTTAAAATTCAAAGAAAAATTAGAAGAACAGGATTTAAAATTCAAAGAAAAAATTAGAAGAACAGGAAAGTAAAATTATTAAACAGGATTTAAAATTTGAAGTAAAGTTTGAAGAACAGAAGAAGGATATCGATAAAATCAGCATTATCTTAGAGGAAGAAATTGACAGACAGAGAGATAGAATAGATGGACAGAAAGAGGGAGGTTTGGAAGTTACACATAAGATTGAAAGAACAAAAGGAAGAAACATATAGGAAACTTGAAAACTTAAACCAAGAAATGGATGTGTTACGCAGGGAGATTTCTGATTTCATAACTTATCAATCAGGACCTAGCGCATACCCAATACTGAGGTGTGAACCAACTAAAAGCCATTCACAAACACGCCCCAAAACTGTAGACTTGAAAAAGGTGTATACATTCCCAGCAAAAAATCTAAAAAGAATTCTAATGTGGCTGATAACTTAGAGGAGGAACAGGAAAACCCAGAGGAGGCAAATTCCCAAGCTGAAAATCTCCCCAGAGTTAATACCCTCAATGGGGTAGATGTTCCTCTGCCAGATACCACAAGCTCTGATGAGAAAGAACAGGAGGAACAGATTAGCTCGAGTCAAAGAGCAAAGCGCAGCAATCTTTCTCATGACCAATCTAAAGATAAAGTAAAACCGATTCATGAAGACTTAAAAATTGAGGCAATAACCCCATTTAGGAAGGCTTGCGACAGGTTTTGAATATCACGTCCTTATACTTTAAAATATTTAGCTGATTGGAGCGAAAATGATCAGTGGGTATTGGGGAGACTTTGAAATGGTAGCCCATACTTGTCTAAACAAATCACAGTACATGCAATGGCATATGTGGAATGCAGATGGGGTTAACGGGAATATTGACACTTTAAAAGAAAAAAAATCAGGCCATATTATACTTTTGCCATGCTAAAAGGTGAAGGTGAATGGAAAAAGAAAGCAAAACAAGCGACATTACCTGAACCTATTTTAAAATTTGTTCGGGAGACAGCATTAAAAGCGTGGGAAAGAGTAGGTTCTGACCCAGAATTTCTAGGTAGCTATACGAAAATTTACCAGGGTCGTGATGAACCATACTTTGATTTTGTTGGGAGATTATGTGAAACAATCCAAAGACAGGTTCAAGACCCAACCACTCAAGAAATCCTAAAACGAAACTTAGCATATGAGAATGCTAATCAAAAATGTCGAGCATTACTATATAGTATTAAGGAAAAGGATGACCTCATGGGGTATCTAAAGGCCTGTAGAAATGTCGGTTTAACCTCCCATAAAACACAGGATGATATAGAGGCTTCATCCCATACAGTAGGAGGATCAGGAGAGGGATGAAATGTCAGACAGCTCTAGAGGGAGAAACAATAAACTTCAAAGGATAAACAATAATCGGAGAAACTATTCTAATAATCGCAGCTCCTCCCCTCAGAGGGCCCCCACCTGGACCATGCCCAAGGTGCAGAAAAGGAAAACATTGGGCCAGAGACTGTCGGTCTTGGAGGCGAAGTCAGCCTCAGGCTTCATCTGGACAGATAGCCTGCTTTAGCTGCGGAAAGAAGGGACACACCCGTAGAGATTGCCCATCTTCTAAAACTATCAATACAGGGCAACATTCTAATAATCCCTTTATAGGAAATGTTACATGGACCTCCTCCCAGGTTCCACAAGCTCCGCAGGCTCAAATAACATTTATGCCTCCCCTAATGCGGGAAACTGGGTGGGGGGCCAGCCCCAGGCCCAGCTGAATCCAGGGGCACTCTCCTTCATTCCACCTGCCCAGTATCCTCCGAATCAGAATCCACAGAATTATAGTCAATAAATGCTCTCTGGCCTACCCCATCAGGCAGTGGCAGTCTCGACATTCTTTGCCCTAAGACTGTCACAATATACCCAAGTCAAGACCCCTACATGCTAAAAACAGGGATAAAAGGACCTGCTCCCCAGGTAGTATGGGTTTATTTTAATTCAGGGGAGCGATTGGCTGAAATTTAAGGGAATTATGGTGCATTTCGGACTTCTGGATCCTGAATCTCATGGAGAAATAATACTGTCAATATATGTGCCGACTAAATGGACTTTTAAAAAAGCGGAACCACTTGCTAAACTATTATTGTTTTTTGAGGATCCGTATAGTCAGTCCGAACACCCTACAGCTGGTGGCTTAAACAGTACCAACCATTCTGCCAACTTCATTGTTGGTTATGCAGCCACACAGAACCAAGCCCACCAGCCACCTGCTAACTATCTAGTTGGGTACACTGCCAGAATTTCTCAGGCCAAGTGGCCGGTTATACCCATCGAAATTTATAAAAGGAAATTCAAAGGCATGTTGGATACAGGGGCAGACATATCCATAATCTCCACCAAGTATTGGCCCTCTAACTGGGCCCTAAAGAAAGTGTCCCATAGCCTGAGCGGGGTAGGCAATATCTCCTCCTCTCTTCTCCGACAGAGTGCCAGGTGGCTGCCGTGTATTGGCCCTGAAGGGAATGTAGCCATGGTCCAGCCTTATATATCCCCTATGCCTTTAACTTTATGGGGGTCGAGACATGCTGGAGCAGCGGGGGGCAGTAATCCACATACCTCGTCCAATTCCCGTCGAGCACCAATTCCAGCTCTCCATAATAAGCCTAACACCGGGAGTAACCCTTTTTAATTGGGGCCGCTGTGGTTAAGCACCCACTACCTATCCGTATTCAGTGGAAGTCTGACAAACCTATATGGACACCACAGTGGCCCCTCAATACCAAAAAAGTTAGAGGCGCTAACAAATCTAGTGGAAGAACAGCTGAAATTAGGACATATTGAGGAAACGTTTTCAGAATGGAATTCTCCTGTTTTTGTAATACAGAAAAAATCAGGCAAATGGCGTTTGCTGATTGACTTAAGGAATGTAAATTCTACTATGGTCCCCATGGGAGCCCTACAACCTGGGCTCCCCTCTCCAGCAGCTATTCCTAAGGATTGGCCGCTAATTATCATAGATTTAAAAGACTGCTTTTACAGCATACCTATCCACCCAGATGATCGGAAAAGGTTTGCATTTTCAGTCCCTTCCATTAATCATAAAGGTCCTTTACGTAGGTTTCAGTGGACAGTATTGCCCCAAGGAATGACTAATTCACCTACGATGTGTCAACACTTTGTTGATGAGGTTTTTGCGACCCATTCGTGCTAAATTTCCTGGTGCATACATCATCCACTACATGGATGATATCCTGCTAGCTTGTGATAATTCCAGAGATCTCCAGAATTTATATAATGATGTAATGACAGTTTTACCAGAGGCTGGCTTACAAGTAGCTCCGGAGAAAATCCAGATGCAGCCTCCATATGAATATTTGGGCTATGCTCTTGACCGCACTACAGTGCGTCCTCAAAAAACTTTCCATTAGTCAGAAAGGGCTCAAAACCTTGAATGATTTTCAAAAACTGCTGGGGGATATCAACTGGGTGCGCCCCTCCTTGGTATTCCTAACTGTGAGCTCAGTAACCTGTTCCACACCCTTGAAGGTGATCCTGCTTTAAATAGCCCAAGGCAGCTAACTCCTAAAGCTCAGAAGGAATTAGATTTTTTTCATGGATAGGCTTCAAAAATCTTACCTCTCTCAGATTTAATCCCGGAGAAAAGGTATGGTTCTTGGTCTTCAACACTCCCGAGTCTCCAACTGCTGCTATAGCCCAATTATTTGGACCGTTAGAATGGGTTTACTTACATAACAAGCAGAATCGTACTGCTACACCTTACCTTGAGATGATAGCTAACCTTATAATTAAGGGAAGATCAAGAACCCAAGTATTACTTGGACATGATCCCCATGTAATTGTACTACCTGACCCTAAAAAAGAAATTGAAGCTGTTTTACCACTCAGTGAAATCCTTCAGAGAGCTTTAGCAGATTTTTCAGGAGAAATATCTTATCATTACCCAGCTGGAAAAACCTGGGAATTTCTGAAAAGGACACCTTTTGTAATTTCCACCATTATCCGCTCCTCTCCCATTCCTGATGCTCCAGTGTATTATATTGATGGCTCCTCATCAGGAAGGGGTGGAATTACAGGTCCTTCGTTGACCACTACTGTGCATACAAATTATAAATCTGCCCAACAAGTGGAACTCGCCACCCTGATACATTTACTATCCCATGTATCTGGCCCATGTAATGTGGTGAGTGATTCTGCATATGTAGTTGGTTTATTTCCTGGAATGGTCACTGCTTCTTTAAATGCCCATAATCCTATAATTCAGGAGCTACTCCATAAACTACAAGATCTCCTCGGAAATAGAACATTCCCTATATACATCTCCCACATCCGTTCTCACAGCCGACTCCCGGGCCAATGGTTCGAGGAAACGAAGCAGCAGATCTCTTGGCAGCACCAGTATTTAAATCAGCTGAGGAAGAGCACCAGACTCTACATACAAATGCCCGCCGCCTTCATGTACACCATGGCATCCCATGGAGACAAGCTAGACAAATTGTCCGCAACTGTCCTGTCTGTGCTCCTTTACATTGTACATCTCATGTAGCAGGAGCAAATCCTCGAGGTTTACAGACAAACCAATTGTGGCAGATGGATATAACTCATACTAACTTATTTCCCAACAAACCTTTCCTTCATGTGGTCATCGATACATATTCCCGGTTCATATGGGCTGTTCCTATGACGTCTGAAAGAGCTAAATCTGTTTGTTCATTTTTACTCCAGTGCTTCTCCGTCATGGGTATTCCCCATACCATAAAAACAGATAATGGTCCTGCTTACACCAGCAAAACCTTCAAATCCTTTTGCGGGGAATGGCAGATCAAACATATTACAGGAATTCCATATAATCCACAAGGACAAGGAATAGTTGAACGTGCCCACAGAACGCTTAAAACTCAGCTATTAAAGCAACGAAAAACAAGCATGCCTCCAATGGATTCTTTATCTTTAACATTATTCACCTTAAACTTCTTAAATATACCTCAAGGAGATCCCTATACCGCGGCTGAACGTCACTTTCAAGAAGATATGCAAACTCAAAAAACAGTCAATTCACCTATCTGGGTGAAAATTGATGATAAATGGATTGCAGGTCACCTCCTCATTCGGGGAAGAGGCTATGCTTTCATTTCTACAGATGATAACCCTGCCAAGAAACTCTGGGTTCCTCTGCGACTTGTTAAAACTAGAATTCTCCAAGAATCAGAAAACAACTAATTCTTTCAATATAAAGTCTTAAATTTTAAATTGCAAGTTGCTGTTTAAACTTCCTGGATTGGTTCATTTTAATAATGATCTTGTTTTGCAGTCTGTGATCATGGTTCATGTCTAATATCTTGACTTACAGCCTAAATATTTTCTTTCTTACAAAAAAAAAGGGTGGAAAAATGGGTGGACTCTGAATATAGTGCTCATTACAAAAATGTTTGCTAAATCAATGAAAAATTGTTTTACTAATGATTCTGTTCACAGGATAAGATATTGGAATCCAGTAAACTTGCGCTACACTGCTCAATACTCCGAGACTCCTAAAACAGTGCTCGCTAAAAATTTAATAATTTGCAAAACTAATTTTTCCCAATGCTCTATTCACAGGAAAAGACACTTTCTCACCATCATTTGCCGGCTTTATATTCATGAAGCGCTTGACTCGTTACCATTTATCACCCTAAATGGGTCACATACACAGCTGTAAGATATTGATCGATCAAATGTATGTGTGCGCAGGTGTGCATGTGGTGGCCACCATTATGTTTGTGATTAATGTTGTGTCTATGTTATGTCTCAACTACTACCTTCTCAATTTCTGACCACTACAAACCTCTATTACATTCATCAACTCCACTGCTGATCCACTAGATTTATCAATTTTAAAATCATCAATTCTCATACTTATTTCCCTGCTCCACCCATGTTGGAGCTTCTTTATGTTCTTCTCTCCATCCCTGACTTGGATCCCTACAAAGCCTTAAAATCTCTACTTGTGATTAACCTCGAGAAGTGTTTTTGTCTCGCCTAAGCTACAGGTACAGTTACCGGTGCCAATGTTCCCTTGCTGAAGAAGCCCCTGCAAGACGCCCACACCGATGTTCCAGACACCTGCTCCAGCGCTCAAGACTCCTGTTCCAGAGTTCAAGATATCACACCGATGTTCCGGACAGCTGCTCCAGCGCTCAAGACTCCTGTTCCAGAATTCGAGATACTTGTTCCAGTGTTCCTGAAACCCGATCCAGTGTTCCTGACAATTCAACGAGTTCCTGATCGCTGCTCTCCAGAGACTCATACTCATATGATCACCACTATTGCTGTTCCAGAAGTAGCCCCACAGACTTTACATAAAATATAGCAAATTGACTCTCACAAATTATGGACAGTGCAAACTATAGTCCGTTATAATCAGACAGCTAAAAACACTTTGTCTTGAACTTTGCTTTGGGTCCAAAAACAAGTTAGGATCCTAAAGTAACGTGTATTGTCATTTTGTAATTCGAATTGTTTTTTCTTATCTTAATTTTCTGTACATTACTAAATATTTCTTACCTTTTCAATTTTTATTAGTAAACTAATCAGGGGGAGTTGTTGCAGGACTCCTAAGGGCCGCTGCATCTGCTCTGGATTGCCTCCCGCAAATCACTCTGTAGATAAGGGGGTAGTCTAAATGTGGCAGTTTATCCGACCATGTATGCTGTACTAGCTGGTATAAATATTCTCCCATGCTATCACAATCATCGTGGGACTAGCTAGATCTTACCAGCATATTAGCCTGGCCACGTAGGACACCTAAGTAATTAGACCAGAGAGAAATGCTGTTTGCTTCCAAACAAACAAGCATGGCTCCCTGATAAAATATAAAACTACAATGAAGTAGAGGAGACTTGTGAAGGCTTGGAGAAATATTTAACTGGCATTGGTGTTGATCTTTGGTACAGTGACATGCCATCTCAGAAACCCCCTTCTCTACATTTCAAAGGCATTCCCGGCTCAAAACATTAGCACAGTAAAGGCCCTAGGTGAGATGCAGGGAGGGATTACCTAAGGGCATTGGACCCTCCCTGCTTTCCATAACAATGGGAGGAAGGTCTGAGTTGCATGGGTATAAACTAGCCGGTTCCCGCTCCCCCCCGGGCTTCTTCCCTGTGGGATCTCGCCTTGTGAGCGTTTATTCCCTTTGGAAGCCTTTACACGTGGTGGTCGCCATCTTGGCCTACACGTGGCTGGGGTTCTAGCCTAGAATCCTAAGCATTGGGTTTTTCCTTTTGCTGATTGTATGCCTGAACCTGTGATAAGTAAAGCCTTTTAAAACTGTATCGGATTCCTGAGTGTTCATCCATTCCTCGCCGGCTTCGGAGGTAGAAGGGAACTCGCTTCCCGGCACTGTCGGGGACCCTGGCGGAGCGCCCTGACACAAAACCAGTTTGAGCCCAGGGTTGCGCGGCCGCTTGGCCACGCGGTCCATCAAAATAGTGGAAACAGTAATGTCCTTTAGTGCACTGCATTCCACGATGTGCAGAAAAGTTTGGCGGGAAGGAGAGATAGAGAGGGAGAGAGAAGACATACAGAACCCGCCAAGTAGTTGAGGTGTGGGAGGGGGTGGGAGGTTGGGACATTGGTGATTGGAGATGGGTTTGGGTGGAGGGGATGGGTGTTGGAACACTGTAGAACCAGAACTCTGCATGAGCATCTTGCAACTGTATGTCTAAAATGGT
>JAJIBD010008712.1:0-72066 GCA_021461705.1 Cryptotis parvus
GGGGACATGGTGATGGGAAATGGGCACTGGTGGAGGGATGGGTGCTGGAACACTGTATGATCGAAACCGGACATGAATTATCTTTGTAATTGTTTATCTCACGGTGGTATAAAATATTAATAAAAGGCCCTCATTTAGAAGAATCTCCATGAGATTATAAAATTAATACACAAGAATTCATGACACTCCTGTGTATAAATAATGAACTAAATGGAAAAAGAAATTAAAAACACTATTTTTTTTTTCATGTATGGTGATCCAGAGATTCACAGACATGGGGGCAGAGCTGCTACCGGCTCTCCCTGTGCCCAGCTGCTCACGAGGCACCTGGGAGGGATGGTGGGTTCTAGCCCTGGACCACCACACCAGCAGAGCCCCGAAACAAGCCAGATGACCCCCTCACGCCATGAGGGCCGCCATTTTCCACATCCGGACTTCCCTCTCATCAGAACCCAGCAGAAGAGCCTACTATAGCCTGGCTAATGAGGCTGCAAGCGGCCATGCAGTTCATCAATAAATGCTGGATTTAGAAGTGACTACAAGAGTATGCCACCTGCACGGCAGAGCCTGTCAAGCTACCCGTGTCGTATTTGATATGCCAAATACCAGTAACAATTGTAGACCTCATTTCCATGACCTGATGTAATGGTTTGAGGCTCTTTATGTTCCTGGAACAAGCAGATGCCCTTGGGCTCTACTAACATGAGACAGGACATATTGAGATGTTACTGGTGCCCACTCAAGTAAATCAATGATGAACGGGAAGACAGTGATACAGACAGTGATATTTTTTCAAAATAGCACCCCAAATAGTAAGTGCTTAGGAATCAATTTAATGAGGGAGGTGAAAGACTGAAGCAGTGAAAACAATAAATCACTGTTAAGAGAAATAAAAGAGAATACAAAGAGATGGAAAGACATTCTCTTTCATGGATTGGGAGAATCAATATTATCACTATAACCATCCTACCCAAAATACTATATAGATTCAATGCAATAAACTTTAAAATTACAATCACTTTTTTTCAAAGACTTGGAGCAAACTTTACTAAAATTTATACAGAATATAAAACTCGCTGAATAACCAAAGCAAAGAAAAAAGAAGAGGGAGGCACCACATTTTCCAATTTTGAACTATTCTACAAAGTTATAAAATCAAAACTCCAGGGTACTGGGGTAAAGATAAATCTACAAACAACGGAACAGAATTGAGAGTTCCTAGTTAAACCCTCAGATTTATAGACAGTTAATCTATGAAAAAGGAGCAAAGTTTATAAAACGTAGTAAAAATAATTTTTTCAACAAATGGTTGTTGGTGTTAGGAAAACAATTCAGCTACATGCTTAAAGAAAAAAAGAAAGAAAGAAAAATATCAGAACCCTAACTCACAAATGTAAATTCAAACTAGATTAAAAACCAGGAGATTAGACCAGAATCCATAAAATTAAAGAAAACATTGATCCAGAAAATTGATCTCAGAGGTGTCTTCAATGAGAAGACCATGGAAGCAATGACCAAAAACAAACAAACAAACAAACAAACAAACCAAAAAAAGGGGGAGATTAAACCAAATTTAAAAACTTCCACATGACAAAAGAGATTCAAACTATAATAAAAAAGACAGCTACTGAGTGGGAGAAAATATTTGCACACAGTACATCAGATAAAGTCTGATATACAAGATCTCTAAAGTACTCACAAAGATCAACAACACCATTCAAAAATGGGAAGAGGAGATGAATAGACACTTACCCAAGGAAAACCTACAAATGTCCAATGTAAATATTAAAAGTGCTCATCACTCAGGAATTAGAGAAATGCAAATCAAGATAGCATTGAGGTATTGCCTTATGCCTATGAGAATACCGTGATATCAAAAGTCTGAAAATAGTCAGTGTTGGTGGAATTGTGGTGAGAAAGGAACGTTCATCCACTGTTGATAGGAATATTGCCTGGTTCAATTTCTATGGAAAGCAATGTAGAGATCTCTCAAATAATAGTAGTAGAATTCCCATACAACCCATCAATACCACTTCTTGGCATCTTTCCCAAAACCACACCAAAAAAACCCACTAATCTGAAAGGCCCAGGTGCCCACTTGAGCAAATCGATGAACAACGGGAAGACATGTAAAGTGATACAAGTGAATATGAAAAGACGTATGCACATATGTATGCCTAGATTTATTGCAGCACTTAGCACAAAAACCAAAATACAGAAACAACAGAAACTGATCAATAAATAAGGCATATATAAAAATGGAATACCATGCAGCTTTAAAAAATAATAATACGCAATATGCTGCAACATGATTGAAACTAAAGGATATCATGCTGAGTGAAGTCAGTCATAAGGAAAGAGATAAATAAAATATTTCATCTGTGGGACTGAAAGATACAGAGAAAAGCAGCAACAAAGGGCCAAAGACAACATGAGATAACTGATCCATACAACTGTGTGGTGGGGGAGCAGGGATGCTGAAAGGCAGGGTAATTGAGGACCTTGGATTAGGACAGTGGCATACACTGGTGATGGGTGTGGTATCGGAATGGTATGCATGGGGAACCAACTCTATCATTGTAAATCACAGCACCTCACTCAATTTTTTTAAATGTCTAAGAAAAGAAAAAATGTACTGGCATGTTTGTCAGATTCTAGACCCCCCACCCAAGTGCCCACTCTGGTTCTCCTTCCTCTACGCCAGTTGCATTCAAAAAGGGTGACCCATCCCAAGTCTGAGAGTGGGGGGGCTCTTGGGAAGTCAGGTCTCCCGCATCAGGCTAGGGAGTACTGGAGCTTCTGAATTTCTCACCCAAAGCTTTCCAGCCTAGAGCTGGTAACAACTTCACTCCCTTATCTGGGATCCCCCAAATCCCAGAACCACTGCAAGGCTAGATACAGCAGGAATGGAGTAGTGAGGAGGGTCCACACGTAACCCCCTGCTGCTTTCTTCCTGCTCAGTGCGGCAAGGAGCAGCCACCCGCCAGTGTGGGAGGATGCCTCATCTCTGAGCAATCTTGACAGATTCTACCAAGAAATTAGCCTCTTTTCACTGTGCCTCGTTCTCTTTATTTGTCACTTGGGGAAGAAGTTATTGATCTTTTACCAGCCCCTCTAAATCCCAATGAGGACAGATCCTCTGTCTGTAGGGAGACAAGGCAGTGCCAACGATGCCTACCGGGGGCTGCAGCTTGAGACGACCTTGGTCTGCTGCAACCTCGGAAAGGGATTTGATGGCAACACTCGGACTGAAAGGGAGGCGGAGTACAGGAGTCACTGACATGTGTCTGGCATGAGCAAGTGCGTCTAGCCGCCCCTGTGCTTGGGGCAAGGCTGTTGCTAGGAGACCTGCTGGGCAGCAGTGCCAGGATCTAGAAGAACCTGAGAAGTTCCAGAAAGCTCAGTTTGGCCCCCAAGGCTCAGCCTCAATCTCTTCCTCCTAAGAGACCCTCTGCAGTCCAGCCTTGTGTGGTGGATCAGAGCCCCAGCTTCCAAGATGAAGGGGTGCGGTTCCCCTCTCACCACGGAGGGGCCCGACTCACCCTAGAGGCAGTGCTGGCCTGGGCTGCGCTCCCGGCTTGCCATGTGCCCCCCCTTCCCGGGTTGTCTTAGAGAACCCCAGGTCTTTCCAGACTCACGCCTGCCTCTCATGGGCCCAGCTGACGTTGGTAAGTACTTACCCCTCCCCCAATTTGTCCTTGTCCCCACTGTCCAAACTCTCTGCCTCCTCCCACACTCCCTGTCTGGGTGCTCTTTCTAGGTCCTCTAGAGGAATAAGGTTCTACCAAGGCAGGGGAGACTGAGACGCCAAGGAGAAGGGGGCCCCATTCTGGCATGATATGGTGACAAGAGTGGGTATGATAGAATCAAGGAGGGTGACCGAGCCCTGAGTCCAAGGACGAGTCATGGACACGGAGGGAGCCACGATGTCTTACTGTGCGGTTTCTGAATGAAGAGGTGCAGCTGCGGGACGCCTAGGCTGGGCAGGGGTGTCTGAAGAAGTACACAGGGAACTGACTTGGATGAAACTTTATTTATCCAGAACCCCAGCCACTAACTAAGGCATACAGCCAGGTGGCCCTGGGGCCCCAGCTGGGCAGGGCCATGGGCTGGTTCCTGATTAGTGACGCCCTCCCAAGCCCTGGCCCGTGGCTGTGGCCAGGCCCTTTAGGGGGTGTGTTTGTGCATCTCCTCGTGGGAGGCCACGACCAGCTTTGCCACCAGCATGGTGAACTCCTCGAAGGTCAGCTGCTTGTCTACGTTGCTGTCCAGGTCCTCCATGATGTCTTTGAGGGCGGCCTCATCCCTGTTCTTCATCTGCAGGGGTGGGAAGGGAGGCAATCAGGGCACGCAGTAGCCAGCGCCCAGGCAGGGGTTGAGAGAAGCCAGTGTGGGCACACTGCAGCCAATGCCCAGGCAGCAAAGGCATAAGAAGGCCAACCCCTGAGCCTCAATTCAAATTCGGAGAAACGGCCCCTGGTCTGTGTGTGCGCCCACGGCAGGGCTCGGGGTCTGTCCTCTTTGATTCCAAGTGCAGCTCCGAGCTCTGGTTCTCTCCACTTCACAGGAGAGCACCAAGGCCAGAGACTGGCACAAGGTCATGCAGTTAGTAAGGTAGCAGGAGTCCTGCCTCCATAGGTCTACCTGAACAAGTAAAATCTGTGACTTCTTGGGAGATGGGAGGTGGACAGGAGGGAGAGAGCTTGGGAAGGACATCACATTTTTACAGGGAGCAGAGGAGAGGAAATGCTAATCCCACCGAGCCCTGCCCTGCCTCCTGAGCCCTCTCCGTCTCTCCCTCCCCTCTGACCAGTGACACCCGGCTCGTGGGGGCCCCTCGGAACACGGATAGTGGTGATCCTGAGTGAACATCAAGGGGTGTGCCTGCTCTGGTGAACGCAGAGGGCGGAGGGGGAGACCAAGGAAGACAAGAGAAGCTGTGAGGGGCCGGGAAGACCCAGGAGGGCAGAAGAGACCCTCCCCCACACACACATACCCCAGTGCCTACTCAAGGCTCCAGCCGCCTGGCTCAAGACCTTTTCTTTCTCCTGCACTTTCCATGACCGAGAGTGGGGTTGGGTGGGACCTTCGGGACTGGGTTGAAGAGTCTAGAATCTTCTCCTTGACCATTGCATGCTGTAGCCCCTCCTCAGTCAGATCAAACTGCGAGGCTGAATCAGGGCCACTAGGAGCTCTGCCTTACCTTGAGGAAGTTGGGCAGCTCCTTTTGGCCAGGTCTTTAAATTCAGCGTAGTTCAGAGTGTCAGGGTGCTTCAGCCTGGTGGAGTACTGATGGAAGGTGTCGATGACGGTGTGTATGCTTTTTTCCATCCGCGATGCCATGATGTCTGCTATCTCCGGGTACCTGTGTCTGAGCAGTGGAGAAGCTGGGGTCAGTCACGTCACTCAGGAAAGACTCTTATAATGCCATGGACCCTCCAGAGGAACACGGGCAACCATGCAGGGGAGGTGTGGAATAAAAAGTAAGTGCCAGTTGTACCACACGCACGTCAGGAAGAGTTTTGGGGATATTTGGAGAGTAACAAGAAGCAGAAGAACATTTGAGACAGGAGTCACCAGCAGATGGGAGGCAGGAAATCGGGAGAGCAGGCCCAGCAGGGAGGCCTCCAGAGTGAGGTCTGAAAGGAACCTGTGTTAGCTGAGGAAATGCGGGGAGAGAAAGAGCAGCTGACCGGCTCCAGCCTGGGCAAGGCAGCAGCTCACTTACCCAAACCAAGGAGCCACACAGCAGTTGACCATGGTGCCGCTGGCCCAGCTTTTTATAGACAGCCCATCTGACTATTGCCTCACGGAAAGCAGTGTGGCAACGAGAGCTGGGCTTGGGCCTGCCAGGAAGGGGGCGGAGGGGGACAGGAAGTGTTCACAGAGCACTTCTGGGCCTTTTGTGAAATTCCCAGCCCAGGCCCTGCAGCTGGCTCTTGAGGAAGCTGGCAGGTTAGTGCCCTACCCTGCCACCTCTCCCTGCCCTCCTAGACACGGCCGCTTCCTGCACCACCACCTGCCCCTGCCCCGCCTTGGGGGGGGTGAGCATGTGAGGGCGCCCTGGAACAGAGCCTGAGAACCCTGATGTCCCGGAAGATGCTTCTCTCTCAGGGTCACCCCAACAAAGAGGCTGGAGCCTGATGGGTCTGGGGTGTGAGTGGTGGTGGGACGGGCCCTCCCCAGTGGTCACCTCCTGTGGACACAGTTAGGCCCAGAGAGTGGCTGTGTGCTGGGTGCAGGCCTCTGACTCGTGGCTCCAAGAGGCCTGAGGTGTTTAGATGCAGTGACCCGGCTTCTCCCTGCTCACACAGGCTAGAGGAGGCTCTTTCCTGCAGCTCTCTGTGGAGCAACCTGTTCTGCCCCCTCAAGAAGACCCCTGAACACAGCACACAAAATGCTGGGGGTGCCTTTCCAAAGGCCAACCTGCCCCATGTACCCTCAAAACTGTGCTTTTGATGCTCACCCCAGGAGTGCCCTACCAGCCCCCATCCCCGCTCAGTTCAGATGCCAGCTCCTCCAGGAAGCCCACTCTGCTTTCCCATTTGGAATTCCTCTCTTCCTTCCCACAGTTGCTCCCAGCCTTCCTCCCTTGCTCTTGGCTTATTTGTATGCTTTTCGTTGGAGCCTAATTGGTGGGAGGCCCTGCAGGGGAGCCCTGACTCCTGTTCACATGCTCCCTAGCACAGAGCCCAGGGCTGGCTCAGGAGACACCCTCGCTTTTGTGAATAAGCCAGGGGGTGTCCCTGCGGGCTCCTGCTCTTTGGCCCAGGAGCCCTGATGAAGTCCTGCAGCGGTCTCCTTCCCGTGACCTTTCTTCTCCTTCAAAGTCGACACTTCTCCGTTTTGCAGTCTATGGGCCAGTCCCTGAAGGCTTCCCCCCTGCCCCGCCTCTCCTGACTTAGGATTCCTCTCAGATTCCCTCCGGCCCCCAAGTGACCCACAGCTTGGAATTGAAAATATTGCATATGAAACTGGTTAAAAACCCAGGCCTGGGGCTAGCGAGATAGTACATAGCAGATAGGATGCTCCATCCTGCATCCCGTATAATGCCCTGAGCACTGCCAGGAGCGATTCCCGAGTGCAGAGCCAGGAGAAAGCCCTGAGCACTGCCAGGCATGACCCTAAAACATAAAAACAAACACACAAAACAACCTCAGGCCAGAGGCCGGGGATGCAGCTCGGGGGTACAGCTCTTGCCTCACATGTCAGAAGTGCACGGTTTGCTCCCCAGCACCGAGAAAATAAAAATAGTTTATCCAGCTGGGCGACCTTACACAATGTCCTTAACCTCCCTGCGCCTCACCTTCTGTGTTAGGGAAATAACTCAGAAATTACACAGCTCTGAGTTGGCAGACAGACACGTCAAGTTGAAAGAGCAAATATTTATCTCTCATCTCACTCACACAGTGTCAGCTCAATGCCTACGGTATATGGGGGTACCGCTCTGTGGTAGAACGACTTGGTGCAAGTGTTGCCCTTAACTGGAACGACGTCATCCCCAGACTCATATGCCTCATCACACTTTAAACTTCTGGGTGTTAAGGAAGGTGCCTGGCGCAGGGTCAGTCACAAAGCCACGTGTCAGCAGAACCCATCAATGAGCAAACTGTCCCCCCAGTGAGTGACGGCGCCAGGCGCAGCCCAGAAGGCCATGGCGGGAAACCGTAGGGGCATTCCCTCAGTAGGTGTTCCGCCACTGTCTGAAGTCACCAGCCGACAGGTGCAGCGAGGGGCACGCAGAGGGTGCTGTGAGCCCTCCAGCCCTTAGGAAGCTGTGCCGCTCTGTGTGCGCCCACAGCGCCCCCTGCTGCCCTGCCCCAGCACATTTCACGTGAGTCGAGACCAGCAGCGCGATGATGCTCCCTCTCTGGACCTCGCTGCATTAATTAATTACCTTAGTAAAGATGGTCAAATTAAAGCGGGCTGGGCCGGAGCGGGCTGTACAGCGGGGAGGGATTTTCCCTTGCACACCGCAGACCTGGCTTTAATCCTCAGCATCCCATATGGTCCCCCAGGCACCTCCAGAAGTAATTCCTGTAATTCAGGAGTAATTCTAGAGTGCCCAGCCTGGAGTAACCCCTGAGCATTGCCGGGTGTGACCCAAAAAGAAAAAAAAATAAAGTGGGTTAACAGACTTGTAGGCTGAGACAGTACAAGTAAATTGGAAAAAATTGGTAAATAGGGGACCCAAATCCTCTGGACCCAGAGTTTTTTAATTGGGGCATCATCACCTCCTGCGGGGGCTTGTGTCCGCTGATGTGCTGTCATCAGGCTTCGGGCACTGGGGACAGGTGGAGACAAATTAGAACATACAGTGAAGGCGGTTCAGGGGCACAGCCGCAGGCTCAGGCTGCCGGGTGGGAGGGGACCAGGATGGTCTAATTAACAGTCCATGTTATCAGAACTGTTGTGTGACAATTCCAGGTCATCTTGTTCATACCATTTTAAGGAAAGCTGGGAGTGTGAGCAAGGAGGTTTGGTGTGTGTTGGACAGAGCCTGAGTGTGGGCCGCTGGGGTGTAACCTCAGCTCTGCCTCTGGGATGGTCACCCACTGGGCTTCCCCTTGCAAGAACCCTGCACAGGATGGAGCAGGACCGTGCTGGGGGCTCTGATGAGCGCTTGACGAGTGAGTGTGTGCGCAGCCCCTGAGGGAGGAAGTGAGCCGTGAGACAGGAGCGCTGGTCTGCGACCCGCAGCTCTGTGAATCATGTGACCACATGCTGTCAGATCATTCAGGAGCCCGCAACAGGGCAGCCCACGTGGACGTCCCGGCAAACGTCTCGTGTCCCCCAGCTCCAGGCTGCCTCTGCCCCTGAGGAAGCCCAGAGGCACCGGGGCTTCCCAGCCAGGACCAGGTTTCCGACCAGTCACGACCTCGGTGTCTGTCTCCCGCAGGGATGAGTAACGCCTGGAGAGAGGGCCTCTGCTGCACTCCTCCTGGTGAAAACTCACGGTAGATGCCCGATAAACATTCGCAACAATAACACATGCCTGGCTTTTTTATATCCTGCAATTAAGATGTTTGCAGTCCAGGAGAATGTGCACAGAGACGGCAGAAGGGAAATGTGGACGCGTGAATGGACAAACAAGAAGGCGCAGAGGGTTGGGGCCAGGGAGTCCGCGCGGGGATTTTTAAGGGAGCGCCTCTGCCCCCCCCTTGTGGACAATTTCCCTCAGCACAGCCCGTGGCGTCTCTGGTCCGCATGGCAACACTTCTCTCAATACACTCTTTTTGGTTGTTTGGGGCCTTGGGGGTGGGGGTGGGGGGTCGTGTTTACTTAACTTTTTATATTTTATATATTATTTTGACTTTTTATCTATTATTTTCTTTTTTAATTTTATTATGTCACCGTGAGGTATACAGTTACAAAGCTGTTGATGATTGG
Organism: Cryptotis parvus; assembly: GCA_021461705.1. Taxonomy (NCBI): domain Eukaryota; kingdom Metazoa; phylum Chordata; class Mammalia; order Eulipotyphla; family Soricidae; genus Cryptotis; species Cryptotis parvus. Next base: position 9,391 of record JAJIBD010008712.1, read on the forward strand.
GTTTCAGTCTTACAGTGTTCCAGCACCCATCCCTCCACCAGTGCACCTTCCCCAACACCAACGTCCCCAGATTCCCTCCTTCCCAGCCTGTTTCTATGGCAGACCTTTTCATCCTTCTCCTCCTCCTCCTCCTCCTCCTCCTCCTCCTCCTTCTCTTCCTCCTCCTTCTCCTCCTCCTCCTCCTCCTTCTCCTCCTCCTCCTCCTCCTTCTCCTCCTCCTTCTTCTCCTCCTCCTCCTCCTCCTCTCTTCCTCCTCCTTCTCCTCCTCCTTCTTCTCCTCCTCCTCCTCTTCCTCCTCCTTCTTCTCCTCCTCCTTTTCCTCCTCCTCCTCCTCCTCCTCTTCCTCCTCCTCTTCCCTCCTCCTCCTCCTCCTCCTCCTCCTTCTCCTCCTCCTCTTCCTCCCTCCTCCTTCTTTTCCTCCTCCTCCTTCTTTTCCTCCTCCTCCTCCTTCTTCTCCTTCTCCTCCTCCTTCTCTTCCTCCTCCTCCTCCTCTTCCTCCTTCTCCTTCTCCTCTTTCTCTTCCTCCTCCTCCTCCTCCTCCTCCTCCTCCTTCTCCTTCTTCTTCTTCTTCTTCTTCTTCTTCTTCTTCTTCTTCTTCTCCTCCTCCTCCTCCTCCTTCTTCTTCTCCTTCCTCCTTCTTCTCCTCCTCCTCCTCCTTCTCCTCCTCTTCCTCCTCCTCCTCCTTCTTCTCTCTCTCCTTTTGTGCATTAAGGTTTGCAAAATACATACACTAAGCGTTTATCATGAATATCCCTTTATCTACTTTCTGTTCTCAGTTCTAGTTTAGCATTACCATTTCCAACTATTATTAACCAACTGATCCCTTCTCTATCTTACCTAACCTCTGCCAACCCCACACACGCTTATGGTTGATTCCAACCCTTGACATGTCCTCCTGGATCCTGTCTTTGGATACTAGTCTCATAATATTTTTATATCCCACAAAGGAATGCAAGTCATTCTAAGAAAGTCCTTTCACTCAGCATGATAATCTCCATGTCCATCCCTTTGTAGGCAAATTTCATGACTTCATTTTTCCCTAATACCTGCATAGTATTACATTGTTCTACTGTAATACTACAGTAATGTACTGTAGTAAATTCTACTGTATCTTTTGTGCTTAGAAAATGAAATGATAGCTTACAGAACTTTTGCATCTGATAATATTTACTATATTATAATTTTTTAAATGCTAGGATCTTTAAGGAAGCACGCTGCCCCCTTGTGGACAATCTTCCTCAGCACAGACTGTAGTATTTCTTTGACCTGCATCTCCACTTTTTGTTGTCAATACACTTACATAACTTTTGTGTATCATAATATTTATTATGTTATAATTTTAAGAATATAAAATATTTATTAATTTTTCTTTTTTTTCTTTTTTGGGTTACACCTGGCAATGCTCCTGGCTCTGCACTCAGGAATTACTCCTGGCAGTGCTCGGGGACCATATGGGATGCCGAGGATCGAACCCGGGCTGGCATGGGCCAGCCGCATGCAAGGCAAACACCCTACCGCTGGGCTATCGCTCCAGCCCCTATTAATTTATACTTAAAATGGCATGAACAAACCCATCATATATGACCACGTTTAAAAATAAAACAATTTTTATTATTCAGAAAAAAACAGTGAAGCAATTTTTTGGTATCTTTAATATTTTTAAAAGGATATATCTGAATTCCTATATTTTCATTCAGTGCAATATTTTAATATTGCTTTTGTTTGCAATATTAAAAAATCCATCTTAGACAATAAATAGCTGTGCATGTATTTTTGAAAAACTATATATACACAATAGGTATATGTTTATAACTATAAAAGCATTGTGGTAAATATTCTTCATGTCTAAGATGCCAAAACTTCCTTGTTTATTTCCTAAAGATTAATTGCAATGTAAAGTCTGAAACTATCCTACTGAATCCTTTGTACTCGTTACAGTAGACTCCAAAAAATCTGTAAAGCTATTTGGGGAGATTACTTCACCCAAGCATACATATTTTTCATTTGGAACGATCACGATCTTCCCGTTGATCATCTATTTGCTAGAGCGGGCACCAGTAATATCTCCATATGTCCTGTCTCATACCAGTAAAGCCAGGGGCATCGGCTTGCTACAGGAACATAAAGAGCCTCAAACCATTATATTAGGTCATGGGAATGACCTAATGTAATTGTTACCCGAATTTGGCATATCAAATACAACACGAGAAGCTTGCCAGGCTTGCCGAGCGGGAGGCAAACTCTTTTAAACACCTCCAAATAAAGCATTTATTAATGAACCGCGTGGCCGCTGCCACGCGAGCTGGGCTGTGATGGGCTGGTCTGCTGGGTGGAGTTCTGACAAGAGGGAAGTCCAAATGTGGAAAATGGCAGCGCCCGTGGAGTGAGGGTGGTGGTCTGGCTTGTTGTGAGGCTCTGCCAAGGTGGTGGGCCAGGGCTAGAACCTGCCATGCCTCCCGACTGCCTCATGAACGGCTGTGCACAGGGAGAGCAAGGAACAGCTCTGCCCCATGTCTGAGAGACTCTGGACCAGCATACCTGGGCCGGATTGAGGAAAACGCTGCTGCAGGGTGGGTGTCGATGATGGGTGTCATCAGGGATATTTTCTGTAATTTATTTTGTGATCTCTCTGGTTTGGGTATCAGGGTGATATGTGCCTTTGTGAACAGTTTGGGCATATTTCTGTTTCTCCAATTTCCTGGAAAATCTTCAAAAGGATAGGCAAATGGTCCTCTTTAAAGATTTGGAAGAATTCACGAGTTAATCCATCTGGACCTGGGCTAAGAATCCAGGCATCTTTCCATTTGCTCTCAAATTTGCTCATCATTTTCTCTGATGATACTTTGAGTTCCTGTGTTTTCCTTCTGATGTGCAAGTGGTCTGTCATCCTTATTGCTTCAAAGAACCAACTATTAGTTTTGTTGATCTTTTAGATTGTTTTTTGGTATCCAGCTTATTGACATCTGCTTTAAGTTTTATTATTTTCTTCTTTCTGCCTGGGTGGAGCACCTTTGGTGGGTCATTTTCCAATGTCTTAAACTGTAATGTCAAGTTACTTATGAGGGCCCATTCTTCTTTCCGGTGAACACTTTCAGATCTATAAACTTTACTCTTAGCAAGGCTTTAGATGTGACCCACTGTAGGGGAGTTACGGGGTGCCCAACAATTCCAGAAAATGAGTTCCTTTCTACCTCCGAAGCCAGTGTGAAATGCATGAAAACTCAGGAATCTGGTATAGCTTCAAAAGGTTCTGATATCTATCATAGGTTCTGATATAAAATTCAAGAACAGGAAAAATTCTGGACTCTGTGCACCCAGCTAGGCCCCAGTCATGTGTAAGCCAAGATGACTGCCATCACGTATTAAAGCCCAACAAGAAATGAGAGGACAGAGAGGCAGAAACCAAGAGAAGCCAAAATGGCCAAAGGGGTCTTCTCTCCTTACCCAGATTATTTTATAGAAAGAAATCTGCCAAAACTTCGCAGCCTGGCCCATAGTGGGCTGGGCTATCTAGAGACGAATAAGGGTAAACAACTCTAGTGAAATGTAGCACTTCAGGTGGGCCTTTTGGCTTTCCAATTACCAATTTCATTTGGAAATATTAATGATTTTACCTCTTCTGAATGCTGGTAGTGGCTTCAAAACACATGAATTGTTATCTCCACTGGTCACATTTAAGTTCTTACTGTATGGAAGCCCAAAACTCAGGACAGTTTCTTTTCTTTTTTTTTTGTTTGTTTTGTTTTGCTTGAAACTTAAAGGATTATTTTTCTAATTTTTGGAGAGCATCTCACAGGTGGTACTCAGAGTCCACTCCTGATGAATTTTTATGTTCTAGGACAGCAGATAACAGCAGGCGATACTCCAGAGGCCACATGGTGCTGGGTCAGATGCCACTAAGCAAGCAACCTAACCACTGTGCTTTCTTCCAGGCCCCCTAAATGTCCAGTTCTATTATGCAAATTAATCCCTGTAGCTAGGTGTGATGATTTTCTAAAAGAAGGTGGGTCACAGAATGAGAGACCGAGCTGTGCAGGTAGCCTTGACAGCCCCGTTCACTGAACACAACTCTGCTCCCTGGCCCAGACACATGAGCCACTGTTCCTGTCAGCAGGTCGTGAAGAATCCAGACTGGAGGCGGGAGCACTAGTATACCAGGTGGGGTGCTGGCTCCATCCTGCAGACAGCTAGATTCCATCCCCAGCACCCCACCTGGTCCTCCGAGCCCTGCCAAGAGTGGTCTCAGAGCACAGAGGCAGAAGTAAGTCCAGCGGCCCAAGACAACATCAGCAGCAAGAGTTCAGACTGGATAGCCAGGGTGGAGCTAAGAAGCGGTGTAGCTCCAGGGAGGCCCTGCTTCAGTTCTTGGGGCCTCAAACGTAATAAACATGGAGTTCAGACTGACTGGCGATCTGCATGATTTATCTGGCAGCGCTGTACCTCGCTTTCCGTATTAGTAAAAGCAGCCAAATACAGGGCTTCTGTCACAGAGCGAGGACAATTCCAACTGAGAAAAGCTCAGTAATGGAGGACCGAGTGCTCCTCGCCGGGTGTCAGGCCCACGCTTGCAGGCGCACAGGGACTGAGGCTGATGCTCAGAGCGTGCAGGCGGGCACAGGGAGCAAGCCACGCACAGTGCGACACAGCACTTGGCTGCTGCCTGTGACTCTGGGGTCACTGGCTGTGACCGTCTGGTGTCAGGGTGGAGCTAAGCCAGCACCAGCGCAGCCCATCTGGATAATTTCTTCCTTGGCTCAGAAGACTCTGTGGGGCCCTTGGGTCCAGGTAGGTCCAAGGAACCAAGTCAGTCAGACCAAGCTGGACGGTGAGGTCCTGAAGTGGGCAGACTATTCTCACTCCCTCAGGTCCACCAAGACAGAGGTGGGAAGGGAGAGGGGGGGTCTTCTTAGGGAGACCCAGAGGCTAGAGCTCTGGGCCTAGCAAAACACCAGGGACAGACAGTTTGCCTGGTTCTGGGTAGTGGCTCTGGAGGTTTCTCTGCTGTAAGGCACAAGCGAATGCACAGGAAGGCCGAGAGGCCGCAGCTGGGCTCCTGGCTTCCTCCTTCCTGAGGCCAAGGCCAGGACTAGTTTATGCCTGTCCCTTCGGTCCCTCCTACACTTGGCCTGTTGCGTTAACGCCAGGACCGAGCCCAGGTGCAGTAACAGACCCTCAGTGTCCTTCCATAAGCTCTGCATCATTCCCCATACGGGACCCTATTGGCCACCACCCAGGGTCTGACACCCAGACTCTAGCATGAGATTTGCAGAGTTCAACCATTGGGGAATGGTTTCCATGACAGATTTTCTCTCTATTGAGTGAATGTCGGGAAATGCCGCCGGGGTCCCCGACAGTGTCAGGACAGAGGTTGTCTTCTACCTCCGAGGACACCGGGAGAACAGATGAAAACTCACTAGTCCGGTGCAGTTCCAAAAATGGCTTTTAATAGTACCAAAGCTCTTCCACAGCAATCCAATATAATGAACAAGCTCTAGCTCTGGTCTGAACTTAGACCATACAAGAGAGCCTAAGTCTCCCACCAAAGAGAGAGGATCTCACCCGAGCTGAGTCCTACCCAGAAGAGGAGCAAAAGGCCAAAGAGCAAAAATCCAAAAGCTAAAAGCAAAAGGCCCAAAAGGCAAAAGGTGAAGCGTGAAGGCTGAGGAACCAAAAGGCAAAAGGTAAAGGGGCCTCAAGTCAGCCCTTTATATACACCCAAGTAATCCGATCGGGAGGGGCATGTCAACAAAGAACCCTAAACAGAGTGTAGTGCCACACCTTATTGCAGGTATAAACAAAGGTTATGCCAAGGACTAAGGAGATTATCTCTTATGTAAAACACTGTAGAGAGAGAGGGCTGATATAAAGTAATACATCTTAACTTCATGAGCTTCATGTAATCTAGATGGTACCCACAAGGTCCTTATTATTATTATCTGCACCAGGGTGATTCTGAGTATCTTGTTTTCATGTACTGAAAGGGTCACACTCACCTGCTTAGAGCAAACTAGTATGATCCTTCCTATAGTCTTCCTATAGTCTCGGCGTAGCCAGGGTGGTAGTCTCCTGGTAAATTCTAACTGTCCCACGCTGGGTGCAGTGGGTATAAAGAGGAGCTGTGCCCAATCTAGAAAACATAGAAGTCTTAGTAGATGTATAAGTCAGAAGTTATTCAATCGAGGTGACTTCTGTAAGTGCCACGCCCTCTAGCAGTGTTTACATAGAAGAGAGGTCTCATTAGAATGAACCTTGACTTAAGTAGATTAAGCTGGGAGTGGGCAAAACAACAAAACTCCCAGAACAGCTAAACCTGTCCTCCAACAACTCTCCCTTTTTGTTTACAAAAATATAAAAATACAAGTATTCTAAGTAATACATACAGAGGAGTGATACAGAAAAGGAACAATTCCAATTACAAGGTTATATCATATGTTGTCCCAGTGTCGAATTAATTTTGAACTGAGTACAGTTCATAGTGAAATGTCTCTGGCTGTTTGGTCATAACAGACTACAGCCTGTATTGTCCTAAATTAGTGAGAGTCAATTTCCCATGAAGTCACATTTCTGGAACAAAGGTCCGAAGAACTGAAGAACTGATTCTGGAACAGCAGCATCAGTGAAGACAGGAATGAGTCTCGGGAGAGCAATCATCAGGGACTCGATGTATTATCAGGAACACTGGAACAAACTTCTCAAGCACTGGAATAGGTCTCTGGAACAGCGGTACAGGCATTTCGCAAGGCATCTTCAGCAAGGGAACACTGGCACCGGTAACCATACCTATAACTTAATTTTAGGTGAGAAAAACACTTTTCGAGATTAATCACAAATAGAGATCATGAGGGGTTTGGCAGGAATCCAAGTCTGGTATGGAGAGAAGAACATAAAGAAGCTCCAACGCAGGTGAGCAGTGAGATAAGTATGAGAACTGACGAATCAAAGTCACGGCTCCCATGGGATCTGGCTGGTTCCGGTGACCGACGTCATGCTGACACCCCTTCCCGGCTTCCCCTGTCCCCCACCCCATGCAGTGAGGCGCCCTGCCCTCACTGGGCCCAGCCTGCTGCCTCTCCTCCCCCTCCCCCATCCTTCCTCCTGGATGCCGTCCTTGCCTGTGTCCCTCATCAGACCCCCTGAGTGCTCTTCCATGAAGGTTTCTGAAATCAGTCTCCTGCCACGGAGCCCCTGACACACCCTGTCCCACTCCCGCCACCGCCCAGATGACCCGGTCAAGACAGGCACAGGGACCATTGTCCATTTTCCTATGCACTGGGCGCAGCCACGCCTGCCTCACCACACTCTTGCCTCCCATGGCACCCGGAGGCCTCAGAGCCACGCGGCCTGCTCACACTAGCTCCCTCCTTGCCCCGCTGTGCAGTTCAGACCCCCATGACAGGTCCCTCAGCCCATGACGGGTCTGAGACCGCCTGTCCCGGCTGTTCCCCACCCTCCGCCTTTCTGGGGAAATTCACCTGCAAAAAAAAAGCAAACCTACATCTCAGTGTGGCATTCCCTGGCATCGGGTTCCAGTTCCTCTCTCCTGTGTATTTTCTGACTCCCTTTTTCATCTTTATTATGTCCCCACGGTCTAGATCCTTCCAGAAGGTCCTGGCAAACATCTCGTGTCCCCCAGCTCCAGGCTGCCTCTGCCCCTGAGGAAGCCCAGAAGCACGCAGGGCTTCCCAGCCAGGACCAGGTTTCCGACAATCGCGACCTCCGTGTCTGTCTCAAAGGATGAGTAACTCCTTGACAGGGGGCTGCTGTGTCACTCCTCCTGGAGAGAACTTTCGATAGATGTCCGATAAACATTTGCAACAGTAACACATGCCTGGCTTGGTTTTGATGGAACCTATGCTTAGGGCATTTTTATTTCCCGTAATTAAGATGTCTGCTGCCCAGGAGAACGTGCATAGCAGAGACCGACGGAAGTGGGAAGAATGTGACGGGTGGGATCACAGCTTCCCGGCCTGGAGGCGGATCTGGGATCTTAAAGGAACGCTGCTGCCCCCTTTGTGGGCACCTCTTCTCACCACAGTTGGTGGCATTTCTTTGGTTTGTTTATACGCTGTTACTAAGTTGTTCATAATTGGGTTTAAGTATACCATATTCCAATACCCATCCCTTCACCAGTGTGCATTTCCCACCACCAGTGTCCCCAGTTTCCCTCCCACCAGTCAGCAACCCTGCTCCCAGTAACCCCCTCCTCCTGGTCTAAGCAGAGACTTCTCTCTCTCTCTCTCTCTCTCTCTCTCTCACTCACTCACTCACTCACTCACTCACTCACTCTCTCTCTCTCTCTTCTCTGCATTATGGGTAGATGGCATTTATTTGACCTGGGTCTCAGTTTTTTTTCCCTCAAAACCCTTCCAAGCTATACATAAAATAAAAGTTACAACTGAAAATGTTTCCCATGTTATAAATTTAAACTTAAAACATTTAGAATTATTAATTCATTTAAAATAGCATCAAAACCCCATTATATACAAACACGTTTTTAGAGAAAAGTAATTTGCATTTTTCAAATAAAAATCTATGAGCTGGAGGAATAGTGCAGCGGGTAGGCCATTTGCCTTGTACACAGCCAGCCCTTGGCGTTTCCCTGGTTCTCAGGACCCTCCTGGTGCTTTAGCCAAGGCACCATAGAAGAAAACCATGCTCCTGCTGCATCTCTCCGACCTTCCCTCTTCTCTGCACCTTTCCTTAGCTTGCCTGTCTGTGAGACAGAACCAGAAGCTGACCTCCTGAGATGAGGAAGACCTAGGGGCAATTTAGGATGGTTCTCGGAGAGAGAAGAGGGCTTGAGGCTCCACTCTAATCGGGGAGTAGTCTCTTTAAAGAAGCCAGGCTGAGGTCTCAAAGACAAGCTCTGGAAAGGTCCCCTTGGACTGATAGAGATGAGAGAGGCTGGCCACGAAGAATTTAGCAGGTTCTGTTAGGACCCAAAACCAGAGAGCGATGTCCCCTGCCCCCCCCCCCCATCTTCTCTCCTTCCTGCTGTCCCTGAACACCATGGGCATTCACCTCAGCATTTGATTGTGGGGACAAATAAGTTTCCCCAATGTGAAAAGGCAGATCTAAGGAACAGAAACTATGTGCTATGTGAAGGGGATTGTAGATACAGGGAGTCTAGGCACGGGTGTTGGTAGACATTCTTTGGTCTGAGAGAAGACTCATATCCAGCCACTGTGCAGCAGTTTCTGACACTCCCTGAGAAAATGTCTTCATTGAGTGTCTAAGTAGTTCATGTAAATTCTGTTGCTAAAGCCCAGAAACATGCCTTGTGCTTCTTTATTCCATGAAGATTAATGATGTATCGGGGGTGGGCAGGAAAGAGTCAGGCGTATAGGTGTGTTTTTGGTAATAATCACACTACATCGTGCCTTCATTCCTGAAACAATTACACTATTAATGAGCCACGATGGTGCTGATTATTTTTAAAGTGGAGGGTCTGTAGAAAACCAACAGGTGAAAAAGGAAGCCTCAGTTTCCCCTTATCAGTGAGAGGGAAAGCCACAGTTTCTTCTCTTCAGATGTCCCATCTCTTCCCCATCAACCGGACCCACATTCCACTCCCAAGGTTCAGTCTCAGCATTCCAGGGGCTTCCCAGGAACATAAAACTCTGCTCTGGAGTCTAGGCTGACCAGGGAACTCAGCTCATTGGCAACTCCGTATTCTCAGGACCCAGCTCTGAACTGTTGGCTTATTTGGCTGAGAATCACTGCCATTGGCCCTCGGCTCCCTGCACACCATTAGGGATGCCCTCTTGGTCCAAGACAGAGCAGAGACCTGTGCACAGCTTGACTTGCCAGACCTCCAGGGTGGTCTCTGGAGGAGGCCAGATCTGTGTATTTCCTCTGTTCTCTTGGGCAGCCACCACAGAGCCCACCTTGTGCTGTCAAATCCCTGCCAATGCCCAGAAGCCAGCCCCCATCCTCCTGTCATTGTGGAGAGAGAAATCAGAGATGAGCAAACAGGCGAAGTCAGGAAGGGCTGGAGCTCTCCTCCAGCTCTGCCCCAGGGCTTGCTACTCAAGCCCCACTCACACAAGTTTGTCCTGTTACAGGCTCAGTAACCCCCCAGTCTCATATACTCTCTGGGTCTTCTCTTCACAGCCTGTGCTCAGAGGGATCTATGGGGTCAGATGGAGGGTGGTAGAAGTCATGCAGGGCAGAATGCTCTTGGGGAGAGATTTTTCTTTGGGATCCAGTGTGTGAGGGTGATTCTACAGCCCTTAGAAGGGCTGAGTTTCCCAATGGAGGACATTTCCTTACCGGGGTGTGTCCCAAGTCACAGGAGACTGGTGTGTCCCACTGAGACGAGGGCCATGCAGTTCCCTAGGGAGTCAGCATCTGAACACACCATGCACAGTGTCTCTTCGGTCTCCTGATAAGGATTCAAGAGCTGCTGGCTGTGTGCATAGCAGGTCATGGTTGCCACGTGGCCTGGTGCTGGATTGGCCAGGCCAGCTTCCTGGTGGCTATAATTGAGCAGAGGAAGAGTGGGAACAGGGAAGAGGACAGACGGGTTGGCTACAGCACCTGACGCAGGATTTAGGCATAGCCTGCTGCCTTCTGGAAGGTTCCCTGATACTTCTTTGCTTCCATTTGTGCTGTTGGTGACCATGAAAAGGGGTCCAGGAGGAGTAGGGTGTTGGTGAGTTACCCTGATCCACACAGCCTATACACTCCTGTAGCAGATGACCCCACACCAACCAGCACCCCAGGATGAGGGTCCTCTGGGAGCTTGGGGATAAGGCAGGACCTCAGAGAGCATTGAGAAATCATGCACTTTCCAGGGGAGGAGGCGTCTAGATTATTCACTGGGCGGATCTCTGCCCTCAGCCAGAGCCTGGTTTCACCCAGGTGGCGACAGAGTTTTCACCTCTGGCGGCTACAGAGACCAGAAACTGCTGGTGCCTGGTGTCTTGGATCTCTGCCCTTCTCTCCTCTCTGTCACTATACTTTCCTTCCTCCTCTGAGAGTCAGAGCTCAGATTTGCTGTTTCCGGGGAGGGAGAGTTCGTGAGTTCCAGCAAGAACAGGACCGCAGCCCAGCTGGAAGAGAAGGCAGGGCCAGAGACCACATCTGCAAAGTGCAGCCAATGAGCAGGAAGCCTCCGGCACCCTGAGCTGTGGGCTGGGACAGCACAGGAACGGCAGGTCATTCTGCACATGCGTGTGAGTGTTACCTGACTCCCTCCCGGGCGACACCCTCCACTACATGGGTGTTATGATCGGGAGGTTTCCTCTACCCGGGGACTGGGTTCTCCTCCCTCCCTTTACTCCCCCTAACCCAGAGCTCAATTGGGAAGCACCCTCTACTATGGCCACCAGTAAGTTTGGATTTCTTGATTCTTCTGTGCCTGAATCTTACCATCATCTTGGATTGGAAGGAGGGACAGTTGAGTCATCCATCCTGTATTGCAGGGATGATATGATGGCCAAGATGACTCAAGTCCATACTCAATGAAACTGAGTTGCCCAGGGTAGCAAAATAAGGCTGCTTACCCATTTAATGTGCATTGTTGTAGGTGGAGACCCCCCAGTTTGCCTAGCAGGTATGCAGGGGGCAAGCTACGGGGTGAGCTTCCCTCCGGGAGAGAGGGCTTGTTGGGCTCCAATGGTGTCTCTCCTAGGGCTGCGATGCAAGTTCTACTTGTCTTCCAGAGGATGCTGCTGTGGCTTCTGATCTGTGTGCCAGGTCTCTCAGCCTGGGGTGAGTTTTCCTTCACTAGGTCAGCGAGTAACTAAAGAAGGTTCATCCTAATGTCTTATTCTAGGAATCCTTTAGATGCTTGTTCTCCCTTAGGGAGAGCAAAAGCTTTGTGTTTAAGAGCTCAGAACTGGCCTTCAAATCCTTGTACCATCTCGTAATGGTTTTAAGAAGGTTCTGTTTGACCTCAGTTTTCCTCAGCCGGAAATTGGGATAGGGGGATGACTTCCTAAACTGATGGTGACTCCATGAGTTAAGTTCCTGGAAGGACTACGCATCTGAGGTTTTTTTTTTCTTTTTTTTTCTTTTTGGGTCACACCAGACAATGCTCAGGTGTTACTCCTGGCTCTGCACTCAGGAATTGCTCCTGGCGGTGCTCAGGGGACCATATGGGATGCCGGGGATAGAACCTGGGTCGGCCGCACGCAAGGCAAACACTCTACCCACTGGACTATTGCTCTGGCCCCCGCACCTGAGTTTTGATGTCAATCACAGCTTAACCTGACCTGCCAATGAAAGAAAATCCCTTTTCTTCTTAGAAAAGGGTAAGGAAGTCAGTGACGTACAGGGCCCACTCCCTGACTCCCTCCCTGCTCACGGCCTATCACTCCCAATGGAAATGGGCCCACTCCCTGACTCCCTCCCTGCTCACGGCCTATCACTCCCAATGGAACTGCCAACATCTGCGCAGACATTTCAGATGCTTCCACACAGCCTCTTCCCATGACAGAGGCATTGTGGTTGTGTGTCTCACTATATGTCTCCAGCTTGTTTCCTTGGTTGGTTGCGTGTTCAGAGGAAAGGAAACTGTCTCCACTTCCTGCCTTCTGGTCTATACACAGAGTTGGTGTTGGAGAAACCATATAATGGGGCCAGAGTGATAGCACAGTGGGTAGGGCATTTGCTTTGCATGCGGCTGACCAGGGTTCAATCCCGGCATCCATATGGCGTCCTGAGCACCACCAGGCGTAATTCCTGAGTGCAGAGCCAGGAGTAACCCCTGAACATTGCTGACTGTGACCCCAAAAGAAAAAAAAACAAAACAAACTAAATAAAGAAACCATACCACATGCTGCTCTTGAAGGTGGCTCCAGTTGGCTCAGAGATGTCCTGAGCATATGTACGTGTGTTGGGAACGGGGGTGGGGGAGTTTTCTGGCCTGAATCTGTGCCACTGTTGGCACCAGAGCTCCAGGAACCGACACCCACTAGAATGTTTCCTTGCAGGTGATTCCTCCTGGGATGAATCACAAGCTAAACACAGGTCAGAGAAGAACCAGGACCTGCTCAGCAACGTCTCTGAGCTCAGAGAAAAAGTCAAACAGCTTCTCAATGGTGAGGAGTTGCTAGAAGTTCTCCAGATTTGTGCCCGGAATGTTCTGAGCCAGGTGGGGGTGGATGGGTGGGGCTGAGACGCAGAGAAGGCCATCAAGGCTGCCAGCATAGCAGCACAGATTATTCCAGACCTTGTGTTGGGAGGTGAGGAGATGGAGGGGGTCTGCAGCAGGGAATTGAAACAGTCAGGAGAGAGGTAGCTTCTGCTCTATAGGACCCAGAAGTTAGATCCCGGCCCTTATAATCAGACTGTAAGGGAAGTTGCAGACCCCACCTTGAGGGAGGTCCCAAACTGAGATAGTCTGGGTGGGAGCAGGGAGAGTCAGTGAAGCAGCCGAAGAGCACAGCTGGCTGGTCCTGCTCTCTCTTCAGTGCAGAGGTGAGGGGGTGTCTTGGTGTTTCCCTATATCAGAGGTCATTGGTGAGAAAGGTGTTTCTCATGGGCAGCAGAGCAAGGAAGTGCAAGGCGGGAACTCCATGGCCAGGGAGATAATGGCATGAAAAATCAGGCGTCTAGTCTTCTCTGGGGATGCAGGTAACCAGGATGTGGAGGAGGAAGGGGTGCTGCCCACTGAGGCTTCCTCCTGGGGCTCCTCCATGCCAGCAGAGGCAGACTTGGCCTGGAAGGGAGGAGCAGTGGCAGGTCAGGGGCTCCTGTGGCAGTGATGTGACAAGGAGTGACCCCTGCCCACCCCCATGACCCACTGCCCCACAGATGTCTCCAACATGGTGTCTCGCGAGAACTGGACTGAGGATGCTCTGAACTGCAGCACCCAGCTGGTCAGACCTGTGCGTTTCCTTGTGACGCACCACATCCCCGGGCTGGAGTGTGACAACCAAGCCTCGTGCAGTCAGAGGCTGCGGGAGCTGCAGGTTTACCATGTGCACAACAACAGCCGATGCGGTGTGGCCTACAAGTGAGCAAGGGCCGGGAGAGGTGGGGCAGACTGAGGGTGTCGGGGGTGGGGGTAGGAGAATCCCGGGGTAATACAGAATCCTGGGCTGTATTACCCACCTCTTCCCACTCGGCTTCTGAATTGTAAGTGTATCAGGTTCAGTATGAACAAATTCTGTATAAGATCCCGTGAGTCAGATAGATAGTACAGCAGGTAGGGTATTTGCCTTGCATGCAGCTGACCCAGACTCAATCCCTAGTACCACATATGGCCCCCAAGCCCTGCCAGGAATGATCCCTGAGTGCAGAGCCAAGAATAAGTTCTGAGTACCACTGCAAGTGGCCCAAAACCCAAATAAATAAATAAAAAACCTGGTGAATGCCCAAATCATCAGGACCTTTCTGTAAGACCCTTGAACCTGGGGTCCCTTGAAAGGAAGAGGATCATGACTAGATTTCCACTCCCGCCAAAGGCCAGCTCACACAATGCCAAGCAGGTGACCAAGGACTCCCACTCATCCCACACCCCACCCCTGTGTATCTGCTCCCTGCATTTGGGGTGATTGTTGGGTACGTGTGACCCTGAGTGGGGGCTGAGGGAGGTAGGTGGTTCCATTCACTTAAAGTCACAAGGTCCGAGATACCTCACACTCTGTCCCTGTGTGTCCCACCAAGCTGTGCGCTGCGTGGGACGCTTTTGCCTTGGCAGGGCAACCAACATGCCATATCCTAGAAGACACTCTCCTGTGCTCAACAGGTGCCAAGGCTTCATGCCCTCGGCTTGCCTCTGATTTTGACCAAGTGAGGACAGTTCCTGGGCATGGGCACGTTTTCAGTGATGCTCCCTCTTCCTGCTTTTCTGCTTCAGGCTTTTACCCACGTCTCTGGTGACCAAGAGATGGGGGCAGGAGTTTGTGGGTAGTTTCCTCAGCACCCAGCCCTTCCCAGGGGCAACTCTTTGATGTAAGTGCACAGTTCCAAGGAAGGTCCTGCTAGGGCAAGGGGACTGAGTCTCAGCTCAATCCCACATAACTTGTTGGGTTTCTTCCGTCTCTACCCACCCTCTGGCATCTGGGATCCCTTCATAAACTAACTGCCTGCATCCATGGCCTTGTCAGAAATGCCCTTTCCTGGGAAGTCTCTGGGCAGTTTCCCTGGCAGGGAGAGTCCGTAGGCACAGCCTGTGTGGAGCTGACAGGCAGCCTGCACGGGGGAGAAAGGAGAGCCTTGTTCAAGGAGAACATGTGTCTGAGTCTGTCAGGGTTACTTCTCCTTATATAATGTCCGAACAGGCATGGAGAGAGCCATTAGAAAGATGACATGAATGACGTGCTGTATGTATCTGGTGTCTGGGATGAGCCTGAGCAAATTCTGGTTAGTGGACAGGTTTCAGCCCATCTCCTGTTGGAAGTTGATGGGTCCTCACGCAGGGGTTGAGCTGCCATGCAGCCACTGAGCCTGTTTCTCTGCTCCCCAGCTTCCTGGTTGGAAATGATGGCAGGGTGTACGAAGGTGTCGGCTGGGCCATCCAAGGCACACACACCCAAGGCTACAACAACATCTCCCTGGGCTTTGCTTTCTTCGGCACCAAGGAAGGTAACGGTCACATCAGCTGCCATTTGATGAGAGTTCTCTGGGTTTCTTCCCCACATCCTGCTACCTTCTCACTCCTCTCATTCTTTGCTGATGATCTACTGTCTCCCAGATTCCTTCTTTCCCTCAGCTCTCTAAATCATTTCGATGCTCTGTCTGCAGCTGCCCTGGTTTCTTTCTCCTCCTTCCTAACAGGCATCTCTCATGGCCTCATCACAGGACCAGAAGTGGCCATCCAGTGTTGTCCTGTAGGCTTGTTCTCCTCCACTTCTCATGTTGGAAGGAACTGGGCTTCAGATCTTTCTTCTGTGTCAGTGGTTCTCCCTCTTCTTACCTCTGAGCTCTGGCCTTTGTATAGCATCAGGCTTCGGATTCCCATTTTCTGCCAGGCACCTCCTCTTTCTCTTGCACTGTGTGATGGAGGAGTCACACCACCTTCCCTCTCTCTTACTCTTTTTTTCCTGGACAGTTTTTAAAAGCCACTCTGAGACCTCTAACCCCCCCAAGTCCCTTCCACTCTACTCTATAGCATTGAATTGTGCCTTGCTAACTCTTTCACAGTTCCCTCCAATACCTTTACAATAGTCCTGTCATTCTAGACAGGTGCAGTCTGAGATTCAGAGAACTGACATGTGTGACATGCCTCTGAAGAGGAGTCACACCACCACACTTCCCTTTCCAGCCCCAGAGAATTTCCTACTCATGGGAGAAATTTGTGCTCAGCCTGGCAGCTTGTTTTCTTTCATGACCGCTCACAACTGGGATCACTTGTAGGCTATGGGACTTGTGCACCTTATTTCTTAGATTTTCTAATCCCTTTGTGAGGAATAATCCCTTTGTGACTGTGTTAGTCAGTCATAACTTCTCTCTCAGAAGCAGAGGAAAGTCTTCTCCTTAGGCCACTAAAAATCTCTTTAGGTAGATCTTTCACTTTCAGACCTTCTTACATGGGATCAGCTTATGCTCCTTTCTTCCCCTTGTCAATGTAGAGGGACGAACAGGATAGCTGGAAATAGCACGCAATCATTTGGGCAGAATGAAATAAGTGACAAGGCCAGGGCAGACAGTACTGGTCGGGCCCAGTATTGGCTGACCCACGGGGGTAGGGGGGTGTCACTCATTCCTGCTCTGTCTGCACTCTCTATAGTATGTAGTATACTCCCTGCACACTGGGAGTGTGCACGGGAGTGTCTACACTCCCTGCTAGTGTAGACATATCCCTAAAACTCCACCAACAGAGGTTCCACGCAGACTGTCCTCTTCTAGGCCACAGTCCCAGCCCGCCGCCCTGTCGGCCATGGAGGGCCTGATCTCCAGCGCTATCCTGAAAGGACACCTGTCACCCATATACCATCAGCCGCTTCTTGTGAAAGGCGAGAACTGCCTGGCTCCAAAACAGAAAACGAGTCCCAAGATAGGTAAGACTGTCTATGCTACTGGGCCTTCTAACAGAATCATTCTTCCCCTGTAACTTCCAAATACCACAGAGAATGGCGCTTTTTGGTCTCTGGATTCCAGAGAACCAAAGGAAAAAATGAATCCTTGTTTTCCTGATCTTACCACAGTGTGCCCCAACATTGTCTCCGCGATCTGCTTGGGGGCCAGGGAGACCCACTGCCCCAAGATGGTGCTCCCAGCCAAGTATGTCATCATCATCCAAACTGCTGGGAGAACCTGCAACATGTCGGATGAGTGTCGCCTGCTGGCTCAAGATATCCAGTCCCTCTTAATGGACAGATACGGGACCTGCGACATCAGCTATAAGTAAGTGAGACAGACAGGCTACTTAACCTTAGGGGCAGAAGTTAAAGCTTTGAAAGGGAAGGGAGAGGGGCTGACTATACTGAGTGCCCACCCTATGGTGGTGTCTTTGTGAGGTCACGCTGATTTATCACACAATCCTAAGTGGGTCTCTGCTAGAACACAATATTGCACCATCATTCCTCTGGAGAATGTTCTCAAAATGTGCATCCTTCTGAAAGGTCATCCATTGGCCACGATGAAGGTCAAGAATCAGAGGAAGATCAATAAACTAGAATACACAAAGGCAAATCCACTAGAAAGTTTCTTTTTAAAATGCTGTTAAATGGCTTTGAAATAGTTGTAGCTCTACTGTAAAGAAATCACGAGGTCATAGTTGCCTGGTTTCTTATTGATTTCCCTAGTTAATAAAGAGTTAAACAGTGAAAAAAAAAGAATCAGAGGAAGATATAGGCAAAAGGGTGCAGGCAAAATGGTGAAATGGTAACACATGTAGTCTAAAGCTTATGATTTCCTCATGTTGTAGACTTCCTCCACTCAGGGGCTCAGGCTATGTGTCTCAGTTCAACCAACTCTTAATGCTTTTCCTCCCTTATACTAGCCTGCTCCTCTGCATCTGCAAACTCTCAGTCTCCTCAAAGAGAATACCTTCCCTGAAGGCTGGGAAAGATCAGATTTTGCCCAGGGTCACCTTTAATGCCAAGACCTGAAATTCTTTAATAAGGAATATTCTGACCTACTGGAGGAGAAGCTTCTTGGAGGTGCTTTCAGGGTCTTAAGAACATGTCTGGGGTTAAATACTGTCTAATAGACCATCATAATTATAATTACATGAGGAAGCATCTTACAGCCTAATCTGGAAAAGCATGGGTCACTGCAAGGGTCAAAGAGCAGGAGTTGATATAAAATTAATATTAGAGACCCACTCTGAATTTTGCTTCTGATGAATTGGAAAAGAACAAACTGAAGGCAGTGAGGTCAATCTGAGAACTGTGTAGAAGCCCAGAGAAGGTGGCAGTGATGTGGCTGGGAATGGCTGTATTCCAGAGAAAAGTGGAAGAACGCCAGAGGTCCTGGGGGCTTAATGGGTTCATGAGGACATTTCAGGTGTTTGTTAGGTAGAGCAATTGGGAGATACGGTTGTCAGGCACTGGTTGGTGCATGAGTTGCTGGGCCATTTGGGGACAGACTGACAGTGCCTCTAGCCAAGATGCTAAGTTCAGACAGAGGACAAGAACGGAGAGAAGGTGTGCCACAGTGTAAATCTGTGGGCTTTCTGCATGGCAACTGAAGTTAAAGAAGTGAAATCTCAGTCCTGGGATGAGTGAGGAGAAGGCTTAGGACTGGTTTCTGAAGAACCCCTTATGATCAGGAAGAGGAGGTGCAGAGGAGTACTGGGAAAATCTGCCAGATAACACAACTGGAGAACGCAGGAGAATGCAGTAAAGTAAAAGTGAAGGGGAGAGAATGCTCTATAAAGCAGGAGGGGTTGGCAGAGTGAAGGTATGGAGAACTCAGGTAAGGCAAAGTCGGGAACTGTGAGGGAGTAAGTTGGTTACAAGTCAGCTGGGTGAAGCAATTCATTGGTGAGGTGTGGGGAGACCAGGTAGCAAGGGTTGAAAGCTATTACAATCTTTTATTCCATACACTTGAGCTACTCTAGGGTGGTATTATGTGTTAGAATCAGATGGGCTCCAGAGGAAGACTAGCCCATTGGTAAATATTGATTGACTTTGAAGGTAACTTTATACCACAGATATCAGCATAAATCATAAAACAAATCAGGATATCCTGGCAGCTGGAGAGATAGTACAACGGGTAAAAGCACTGGCCTTGCATGTGGCGAACCTAGGTTCGATCCTCAGCACCTCACATAGTCCCCTGAGAATACCAGAAGGGCCCCTGAGCACAGATCAGGAGTTAGACCTGAGCACGGCAATGGGTTGCCCAACACCCTCCCTCCATGAAACCCTCCATGAAAGGCTTCCTTCCTTCCTTTGGCCCTGTAATAGCTGGTATACCTGCACAGCACTGGAAAGAGCTGTCAACTTTATAGCTGGGTGTTTATCAAATAGCTAATTAGTATCTGCTGAGTAAAGGCACATATAAATCAATGGGTGAACAACACTTTAGTGGCCCCCTTTCATCCTGATCTCTACTTCTCCTTGTGGTCCTCTAGCTTCCTTTGGGCCAGGATGGTGCCATTTATGAAGGAATTGGCTGGAACGTCCAAGGCTTTCACACAGCTGGCTACAATGACATTGCCCTAGGCATCGCTTTCATGGGCACCTTCTCAGGTAAGTAGAATCAGGGACAATTGTGGTATTCATCTGGTACTTTTAGAAGGTCTGATTCAGGCATCTTTTTTTTCTTTTTTGGGTCACACCCGTCGATGCTCAGAGGTTATTCCTGGCTCTGCACTCAGGAATTACTCCTGGCGGTGCTCAGGGGACCATATGGGATGCCAGGAATCAATCCGAGGTGGGCCGTGCAAGGCAAATGCCCTCCTCTCTGTGCTATAGCTCCAGCCCCTCAGGCATCAATTTGATGCTTGCATATGTACATTCACACAGTTCAAATATGGCATTTGATCAGTGCAATGTGACCAGGAGTGATGCCTATCCTAAATCTATTTACTTTTCACTCAACTTAATGACTTGATACCCAAAGATCATTTTAGATAAGGGGAAAGGCAGCTTAGAGAGATAGTACAGGAGTCAAAGCACTTGTCTAGCAAGGATCAATCCTGGTTCAATGCCCAGAAATACATATGTTCCCTCCAGCACCACAGGATTATCCCTGAGCACAGAGTCAGGAATAAGGCCTGAGTATCTCTAGGTGTGGCACAAAGAAAACAAGCAAACGTGAGGGAAATGTGTGACTATTTCTTGCTGAATTTTTGCAACCCAACAATGTGGGGACTCTGATGTTATTTGTCAAAGCTGTGGATGGAGCCCTTGGTCTGCACACTGAGAAATGCCAATGTGCATCACTCTTCACCAGGACTTATTTGGACCCAGGGCCTTTTGCTGAGCCTCTAGGAAGAGGAAACCACTTTGCTGGACAGTTGAGATTGATCCTAAGATGAGCAGTGAGCAGGATCCAGTGACCCTGGCTGATGGAGATGGGATTGAATTGTGTGCAGGTTCAGGAAATATGTGTGACTGAGGGAGGGTTTCTCAGCCTCTCTTTTGTTGAGTTATGGGTCAGATGATTCCTTTTTGTGGGCTGACTTATGAATTGCAAAGTGGTCAGCAGCAGCCCTGACTTAAACACACTGGGTGCCTGGGACATCCTCCCTTTTTGTGATGACCAGAAATGTCAGTGTCCCTGGAGGGGACAGAACACCAGCTGCCAACTATATAGAGATCTTCTAGATAAACTTTTGAATTGGGAAAGGCTTTGTACATCCCCAAATAATATATTTATCCTAGGCTCTGCTCTTGATTCAGGAAAACCTCTGGCACTGAAAAATCTTTATTTTTTATATTATTTTTACTGAAACACCGTGATTTACAAAGTAAATGGCACTGAGAAATTTTGAGCTACTTTAAGTAAGTCTCTAGAGGTTGACAATAGTGCAGTTGTTTAGCTTGGTGGGAGGAGGGTGAGAGGTATCTGCTATACCTGGCCTGGACAGGGTGCCCCCAAAATGATGACTTGTTGGGGACATGCCCTAATGAGCTCTAGGTTCTTGCTAACACTTACCATGTGTTAAGAGCTGCTTCCCGCCTTAAGGAATCTCTGGAGCAATATAATAGGAACGTGGGCAGAATTGGATTGATTTAATAACTTTATGACAAAATTATCATGAGTCTAGGCTAGCTTCAGTGCTATTATTCTCTTGACCCACAGGTCCCCATGGGGACAGATGTGTAGATATTCCAAGAGATTATTTGGCAATATTGGATCAACCATAAAGTAAACAGTTCTGTTAGTTCAAAGAGACATGCCAGCTAACCTCTGGACAAAGAACTTGTCTCTGTAAGACTAAAGGCAAAGTCAATTATTCTGACAGATTATGGACCTTAGTGGAGGTTTAGAGTTTTACTGGAATTGACTGGCTATATATTCATTATATGATAAAATTATATTCTGAGTTACTTTCTGGTTCAGAGATGTCGCCCTCTCCCCTCTGCTAGGGAGATTCAAGTATCTCAGGAAGGCAGCTCTGGCATATCAGTATTTGTTAAGTTTCAGTCAGGGACTCACCTGAAGATTTGCATTTCTGTACAGTCTTTTGGGCCCTTGCAGAAAGGAGGACCCTGAACTCTTAAAGAATATATCTGGCATCATCCCTAGAAGGCCCAGCCCACTATGGACTGGCCTGGAATTCTTTGGCAGGCTTCTGACAGTAAAAGAGTGAGAAGGAAGAAGAAAGGGCCATTGCCATTGCCTTATCATTTTGCCATCTTATTCTGGTCTGGGTCTGCTCTCTGACCTGTGCACATGTACAAGGTCCAGCAGCCATCTTGGCTTGAAGATTCTAACTAAGCAAGGGCCTGGGTCTGGCTAAGAATTGGAAATTTGGGGTTTTCCTGACCTTGGATTGTAATGCCAGAACTTGTGAGTAAATCTTTTTGGAACTTTGCTGAATTTGTCAGTGTTTATCTGTCCCCTAGCCACCAGTCCCTTGGGGCAGAAGGAGATTCGTTCCTGCTCCCTGATACAGTTGGGAAATGCAGCTGCACCCCAGCTCAGCAGCAGCAGTGTTTTCCGACAGTGACTGATGACCGTGTGTGTTTTACAGGTACTGCTCCCAATGCTGCAGCACTGGAGGCTGCCCAGAACCTGATCCAGTGTGCTGTGGTCAAAGGATACCTGATTCCTAGTTACCTGCTGGTGGGACAGAGTGATTTGATCAGCACCTTGTCTCCTGGGCAGGCTCTGTACAACATCATCAAGTCCTGGCCTCATTTCAAACACTAAGGAGCTTCTGCGCAATCCCTTGCCCACCGCTGCTCCTACCCTAAACTCACCCTCCAGTCAGACTCACACCCCCATCCCCACCTTGCCAGCCCCTTCCTGCCCCACCTCTCTCAGGTTAGTCTGAGCCTTTCCTCCCAGAATCCTTCAGCATCCCACAAGCCCCAAAGGTGGACATTCCCAGCCCTCAGATCTGGTCTGACTCGGCCTCTGCTCCCCTTCCTCCCTCTGGACACTCAGAGTCTCAGACAACATTGCCCACTGTTGGCCCTTGATTAACTTCTTGTTCCCTTTGCATCTGCTCCTCTGCCTGCTGTACTTGCAACCCCCAACCCTTCTGTCTGTCGAGTGACCCGCCAGTGACCTGGGCTCCCATCTCTGCCCACAGACTGACGTGTTCTTACTTGGATGTGGACCTTCTCTAGTGCTATAATACATATTCTGTAATGTTGATGTGTCTGTTCTTCCAGCGTGGGCGAAGTCTGTGCAGTTTCATTCCCTCTGTCCCCAAACCCTCAGCAGCTCTACAATCCTGTAGATGCTGCAAGTGTTTGTGGTAGATGTGGATGAAGAAACCAGTGAGTGTCCTAAGTCTCTGCTCCCTCCCTGATTTGCCCCCATTTGCCCCAGAGAGAGGACAACCAATGGACACTCCCCATCCTACCAGTATTCTCTCTGTCCCCTTCTTCCAGAGTGGGTCTCAGAACTGGCCACGGCCCTTCATCCTGTTAATGCTTCTGTGAGGTCCTGTGTGCCTACCCTCTCAGGGTCCCTGAAGTAGGGTCACATGCTCCTCTAGGCTCAGGCTCAGCTATGCCCACACAAGCCTCCCAGGGCTGTTGCTAAAAGGAGATGCTCAGAAATAGGAACAACAAACTAGTACCTCAAATTGAGCTTTAAAATACATCTACACAATGGAATATTGTGCAGCTGTTAGGAAAAATGAAATTATGAAATTGGCTATAAATGTACAGACATTGAGAGTACATGTTGAGTGAATAGCCAGAGAGAAAAGGACAAATATAGAATGGCTACATTCATTTGTGGGATATTAAAAATATAGTATGATACTAATGAAAGAGTTGGCCACCCGATGGGGTGACTGACTGGGAGCTTCGGAACGCCGCACCTATCAAGGAAAACTCTGAGAGACCGGGTCCTATGCAAAAAGCAAGGGTTTTATTAATAAGCTTAGTATACTCGGCCCATAGCATGACCCCAAGTGGTCAGTGGCTAAGAGCCCCGAACCCTTCCAGGGGAGGATCTTTTAAGAGATAGTTCCCGCCTCTACAGAAAAGCCCGCGCATATCCATCCAATAGATTTAAAATATTACATCAAGGTCTGCGCGCAGGCAGCCAATCACTTTGTACCAAGTAACCATTTTCCACCAATCAGATTATTCTTAATACTTCTTTCTATATTTGGTGCGGCTAGATACACGCGTGGGATCATGGGTCAGCAACGGCTATGCGTACTTGTAGGAATGCAATTCAGGCAATTCAGGCCAGATAGTAGATTCTGGCGGGGGGTCTAATAACCTCTAACAGGAATTTGTTCTGGGCCTTTTGTAGATAACAAAAAGGTTACTTTAAGATGAAAAGGACACACAGGCCCTAAATTGGTAACTTTCCATGAGTAGGCCTGCCCTGGTTGGGAAAGGGGTTTTCTGCCTTCTTTCACTAATATCCAAGTCCAGGCAAATCATGGACCAGAGGACTTGTCAGTGGTTGAAATCTACCACAAGTGTGTGGGAGTCAGAAGTGTGGGGAGTCAGAAGCAGCCTTCAGGACTAGCCCATGATGGCAAGGACATGTCAGACAGAAGAACAAGAAAAACCTGTTTTCTGCCTAACTTTAAGCATTGTCCATTAGACTCCATCTTGGGCTAGTTATAGCCAACAGGGAAATGTGCAGAAAAATAACCTAGGATAGCCTTGTCTGGGTATACCTGCAGCTGATCAACAGTTTCACTAGGGATTTCTACATACTAACTCTATTGGGAGACAGTCTGCCGGAAGTCCCTGTGTATCTGTTAACAGGCAGTATCCATGAGACCTTCCTTCGCATATCCTTAGATCTACCTTCTGCCAACATCTCCCCTTTCTGTTAAGGCTTCAATTTCACCAACAGAACAAACTGAGAGGCCTGTAGCACCTTTTCTTATACTGTTTGAACTTACAATATAAGACCGAGGACAGCTGTATCCAAAATAAGCACTCCCAAACCTGCAGTTCCTCCTAAGTCCCTTTAAGTTAGTAGTGGGGTTAATAAAGCCAATGCCATAAGCCAAATCTTGCCAAAAGGAAGCAGTAGTAACATTAGAAAGATGCTAAAGTATCATGAATTTTGCTTTGTAAATTTACAATTTTAGCCATAATATTCTTATGTGTTAACAATTAACAAAATGTTTTCTAATCTTAATCCAATAAATTTCAATTTCAAGTATAAAATACAGGTAATACAGAAAGAAGAGATATTCCGATCATATTTCAAAGACATTTGTCTTTGTAGGCTAGCCAATGGATCACCAAGCAAAGTCACAGTCTGAGTCATATTAGCCAGTTCGGCCTGCAGATCAGTATTGATCTGCCTTTGAGCAGTCCAGAGTCTTTGCTTCTGGGCTGAGCTGACGAGGACTATTAATTTGTGCATCACCCTTAAGTATGGCAAAAGATGCCTAAGCGCATAAGTGGGAATGCCCAGGGATGGACGTAACCAATTGATATTACCTAATAGTTGCTGAAAATCATTTAAAGTTTTTAAATTATCTTTCCTGATTTGCACCTTTTGTGGAATTACCATAGCATTATTAATAATTTGACCTAAAAAATTCTTTTCTTTGGCTATTTCTAAGCCCCAATCCTGTAGTTCAGTAACAGTAGAATAGACATTTTGCAAATTAATTTCAGGAGGAGCAGTTATAAGGATATCATCCATATAATGAATTAACTTGGCACCTGGATATTTTTTTACGTATAATCTCCAAGGGTTGATTAACAAAATACTGGCACATGGTAGGACTATTCATCATGCCTTGAGGCAACACTGTCCAATGATACCTTTTATTAGGTGCTTCATTATTCAGCGATGGGACAGTAAATGCAAATTTTCTCTATCCTGCTCAGCAAGGGGAATAGTATAAAAACAATTTTTTAAATTAATAGCAATAATATTCCAGGTTTTTGGTATCATAGCAAGATTAGGGGAAGGCCAGGCTGCAAAGGGCCCATAGGCTCCATGCATTTATTGACCTGGCGTAAATCTGTTAACATTTTCCATTTGCCTGATTTCTTTTTGATTACAAAAACTGGAGAATTCCAAGGACTAGAACTTGGAACAATATGACCCAAGTTGAGCTGTTCCTCCACCAATAGTTGCAAAGCTGTTAGCTTTTCAGTAATTAAGGGCCACTGCTCAATCCACACTGGCTCCGTGTTTTTCCACTTAATGGGTAAAGCTGTTTTATGAGCAGCAGCCCGCATTAAAAATGCAGCTGTTTACAAAGGTTTCTATGTTTAGTCATAACAATATTCAATTTTTTTCAACAAATTTCTGCCCCATAAGGTAATTGCAATAGGCAAAATATAGGGCTGAATAACAGCCTCATCTCCATCTGGGTCAGTACACCTGAGAGGCTCATCACTTTGTTGAATATCAGTCATGACACCCAACCCAGTAAAAGTTGCATTAAGCACACGGTGTTTTTCCATCCAGAGGGCCAATGATGTGAAGCAATTATGGCTGTATCGGCCCCCTGAATCAAGCAGACCTTCAATTTTAGTACCATCTTCAAAAGTAAGCACCATACTGGGTTTATCCTCTGAAAGAAATTGTGTCCAAAAACCTCAACATTAGGGCTGCCAGACCCTTCTTCCCGATAATGAGGAACTGATGGTTTTGGCAATACAAGAAGCTGAGCAATCTTTTCACCTTTAAAAATACGTATTTCAGCCTTCACAGATACAATGAGCATAATTTCACTTTTAAAATTACCATCAAAAAACTTCATTTGAACCTTAACACCTTTAGATTCCATATTATTACTGCCAGTTACTAATCCAAATGATTGAGGCGGCAAAGGACCATAGATATTAGTTGGAATTTCATAAAAATTGTTAGGAGCTAAAAACAAATCCTGAATAACTGGAATATCCAAAGCAGTACTATCCTTAGCAGTTTGTAAAGTGATATAAGTAGGTTTGCTATCCAGCGTTTCAGATTTTGAAATACGAATTAAAGCAGGAGTGCCTTTAGGTTGAGGGGGAGGGAGCAGACAGACTGCATGGCGATTTAGATTTAAAGCTGCCGCCTGCCTGCCTTTGTTCCACTCGCTCATCTGCTTGGCTTCTGGGCTGCCACTTCTGCTGGCTCCGCCCATCCAATTGGGAGGGGCTGGTCAGGAGAAACCCTGGGAATGCTCGAGGCCTTAGAAGCGGCTGGAGCCGCTTGGTTAGTTACAGAAAAAAAATCCCGCTTTTCCGTGGCCACTGGAGCCAAGCTGGCAGACTCACTCTCTAACAAACTTATATTTGTGGGGCCTCGGGACTGGCCCCTTGATTCGTTCCCGACTCTGTAGAGATGGGAGCAAGCAGTGACCCGTTTCCATGCTTTCTGGAGTAACAATCCTTGGTTCTATGTCCAATTCTGCCACACCTTTCACAGAGTGCAGATTCAGAAGGCTGGGAGCGGTTTCTCCCTTCCCTTTTCTTAGTACAATTTCTTCTTAAATGTCCTTTCTGCCCACAATCAAAACATCTTATTTGATTAACATTTCGAATTCTGCAGCTAAAATTCGGGCCTGATACTTTGCAGACCCTACGTCTCGACAAGCACCGAATAAAATCATCTATTGTATCTTTTCCCATTAACTTTGAGGCTCGGATTGCCTCTTGACAATCGGAGAAGCATTTTCTACCGCCAAAGTGGACATAAGTAAATCACGCACAGTAGCATCCGGGACAGATTTTTCTAAAGTATCTTCTAACCTGGCTAAGAAATCTACATAAGTTTCATTTGCTTGTTGTAATACCTTAGTAAATGCAATTGCTTGTTCCCTGGAGCTTCCAAATTACGCCATGCTTTCAAGCATGTATTAGTAGTTAAATCTAAAATATCTGCAGGTATTTTAATCTGATCTGCAGCCGTTAACCAATTGCCTGTTCCCATGATTCTCGCTACTGTGGCTTCAGCATTTTTGGGATACCTTTTTCGTGAAACCTTTTCTGCCTGCTCACGCCACCAAGACTTAAACTGAATATACTGTGATTTTTCCAAAACACCCTTTGCAATCGCTTGCCAATCACAAGGAAGTAAGACATTAGCTTCAGCAAAATTCTCTAGCAAAGCAAAAACATAAGTAGACGTAGGCCCATAAGTTGAAACAGCCTGTTTTAGGGAGGTCAGAAACTTACAAGGAATAGCTTGATAATCACCTTCATATTTATTAGTTTGTGTATTTAGATTGCGAGCAACAGGAAATGCATAAAGCTGTGGATTATTATTAAAAGAATCAGGAGTATTCATTAATGTACGCAGCTCATGATTTATATTGGCGTGGAGCTGTAGCTACTTTCTGATTCGGATATTGGGGTGTTGGAATAGCATGAGCTCCAGGTTCACAAAGGGAATCGTTAAGCCCCTGTAGGAGCGAAACTCAGGCCGCCCAGGCCTAGGTGACCTGTCTGCCTTTTTACTCAGCAGATCTACTTTCTTATGGAGATCACTAATTTCTCTCCAGAGCGCTGCCTCATGTGAAGGTGCCTCTATTTCTGCATCAGAATCAAAACTATCATCCTGTGATGCTGCCTGCCTTGTCTCCATATTAGAATTTACAAAGGCAGGTGAGGCTGACAATGACTCGCTAGGAGGTAATTCAAAGGAAGATGTGGTTAGTTCCTCCTTAGCTTGAGATACAAGGGGTGGGGAGAGAGAGGAGGAAGTTGACCTAGAAGAAATTAATTATGTCCTCCTCCTCCTCCTCTGAATCAGATTCAAACTCTGTTAAAGCCGAATTAATGCAAGCATATGCACCCCATTCTTCTGCTGGGATTACTTCCCTTTTCTATGGGCACGCCTTAAATCCTTTCCAACCTTTTTCCATACTTTCGGGTTGAACTGTTCCCTGCTCTCTGGTTCAAACCAGTAGCAATGCTTCTGTATTCTCTTAAGGAGACTTTTTTTTAAAAAATTTTTTTTATTATACCACCGTGAAACATACAATTACAAAGGTGTTCATAATTGGTTCTTGGTAATACAGTATTCCAGCACCCATCCCTCCACCAGTGCCCCATTTCCACCACCAATGTACCCCCTTCCCCTTCCGTCCCCCGGCCACCTTAATAGCAGGTACCCCAGTTTCCTCTCTCTCTCTCTCTCTCTCTCTCTCTCTCTCTCTCTCTCTCTCTCTGTCTCTGCATCTCTCTCCCTCTTATTTTACACATTGTGGCTAGCCCTGCAGTTAAGGAGACTTTTTTAAAACACTCTCTTTCAACGGCAGTCCAGCTGCCTTAGTGAGAAGCATAAGCACATCAGTATACCCTTCTAACCGCGACGTGGAGTTTCCCATCGCAAAAAATTACTCCGGCTTACTGCAGGCTGTGCAAACCCTGTGCAATTTATTTCCTCCTATTCCCGTCTGTAACCCGTGTCTCACCTTCAGGCCAGCCCCGCGTTCGGGTGCCAGATGAAGCAGGAATGTCCTGTCGGGTCGGAGGCGCAGAGATGAGACACCAGGAACACGACGTATTTCCATTAATATTTTTAATAATCACCAGCCGGAGGGGCAGCAGTTCACATCATGGCAGGAGCTCGCTGACCTGAACTAACTCATTTGACTGACCGAACTGACTGACCACCTCCACACAGACCCCAACTCCCTTATCCTTCATCTCAAAGGGCAATACAGCTTAAAGTTTGCATGGTTTACATTACAAAGACAGTTCACATTCATTGACTAGGACTTAGGAATAATAGGAAGGAGACAACCAGGAACCAAAAACCTGCAGGGGGTGCTATCTAGGTAAGATGAGATGAACAAAAGAACGCATTACAGTTGCTAATGCAGCCTTCAGGACTAGCCCATGATGGCAAGGACATGTCAGACAGAAGAACAAGAAAAACCTGTTTTCTGCCTAACTTTAAGCATTGTCCATTAGACTCCATCTTGGGCTAGTTATAGCCAACAGGGAAATGTGCAGAGAAATGACCTAAGATAGCCTTGTCTGGGTATACCTGCAGCTGATCAACAGTTTCACTAGGGATTTCTACATACTAACTCTATTGGGAGACAGTCTGCCGGAAGTCCCTGTGTATCTGTTAACAGGCAGTATCCATCAGACCTTCCTTCGCATATCCTTAGATCTACCTTCTGCCAACACAAGTAGAGCTCAAGGGCACCTGCTTGCTCCAGGAACATAAAGAGCCTCAAACCATTCCATCAGGTTATGGGAATGAGGTCTATAATTGTTACTGGTATTTGGCATATCAAATACGACACGGGTAGCTTGCTAGGCTCTGCTGTGGGAGTAGCATACTCTTGTAGTTATCCAGCATTTATTGATGAACCGCTTGAGGCCGTGCGAGCCGGGCTATGATAGGCTGGTCTGCTGGGTGGAGTTCTGATGAGGGGGAAGTCCGGATGTGGAAAACGGAGGCCCTCATGGAGTGGGGGGGTCGTCTGGCTTGTTGCTAGGCTATGCTGGGGTGGCGGTCCAGGGCTAGAACCCGCCATTCCTCCCGGGTGCCTTGTGAGCGGCTGGGCACAGGGAGAGCCAGTAGCAGCTCTGCCTCATTTCTGTGAGTCTTGATCCCAAGTACCTTTCATTATCTCTCGCTGACCTTTTCCACCAAAGCTTATAGGAAACATGATCAGTAATTACATCTATCTACCCTAGACCTGGCAAAAGAAACACAGGCATTGGAACAAAAGAAACGAATCACTGAGGGTAAACTGACACTCTTAAGTATAAGAGCACATGGTCTTGGAGCATCTGAAAAAAGACACTCAGCAACGATGATGGTCACTTCACAAAAAAGCTCCAAGAACCCTGTCTTTGGTCAACTCTCTGAATTCTACCAAATGGATGGGCCTAGACCCACGCCACCGCCCTTTAAAGACAAGAGACTCAATTCATACAAAATCTAACCAGTAAAGAATCAGCGAAACATTGAGGTCAATAGCTTCAAAAATTCTATGTGCCGGAGCAATAGCCCAGAGGGTAGAGCATTTGCCTTGCACGCGGCTGGCCTGTGCCAGCCTGGGTTCGATCCCCGGCATCCCATATGGTCCCCTGAGCACCGACAGGAGCAATTCCTGAGTGCAGAGCCAGGAATAGCCCCTGAGCATTGTCGGGTGTGACCCCAAAAAGCAAAAAAAAAAAAAAAAAAAAGCAAAAGAAATTCTAAAAATACTGTTTTTCCCCAAACACACCTACTAAGCATAAAGCCAAACCATACACATCTGGACAATTTTGAGTAAATAGAAATGCCCATCAAAGTATTATATGATAATAAACTACCAAGCGGGCTACCTACTCACACTCGTGAGTAAACACCCTACCTATACCTATATATGCTATTCCTTCGACCAGCCAGCCTCCCCCAGGCCCTGACCAAGAGACCGAGAGACCTTTCTCCTTATTCTCCTGCCCCCGGCGCCTCCCCGTCTCCTCACCTCTTTGCTTCCTCCAGGTGACAAAGGTACTCATAGGCCACTTTCTGTTGCCTCCTTTCATCCATCTCCTCCATCTCCTCCTCGCTCTTCCCGCTTCCTCCTCGGGTCCCTGGCTTGGCTGCCATGTCCGCCACTGAGGATTAGATTCCCCAGAACAGAGCCAGGAGTATTCCCTGAGCATTTCCAGGTGCGGCTCAGAAAGAAGCAAAAAATAAATTTTGCCAATAGCATTTTAAGAATGAAGAAAATGGAATAGCATTTAAAATACAAGGGGAAATGTGAGTTTGGCATGAAGTTTGGTTTATATTCAAGCAAATGGATATTCAAGTCAAAGGTTATAGACAAACTCATTGACAGGTGAGGACTCTGGAAGTATTGGCCCATGAACCCCCCTCCCCGCCACCTCCCCAACTAGGAATCTTTAACAGAAATAACTACAGAGTACAAAATTGATATAATGACCAGAGGAGAGAATTTATGTACTTATAAGTGTATCAAGACTAAATGAGTTTACTGTTTGTTGGCATGTTGTCTACTTCAATCTTTATGGAAGCCAATATAGAGACCTCTCAAAAAAGCAGGAATAGGGGGCTGGAGTGAAAGCACAGCAGGTAGGACTTTTGCCTTGCATGCGGCCGACCTGGGTTTGATCCCTGGCATCCCATATGGTCCCCCGAGCACCGACAGGAGTAATTCCTGAGCGAAGAGCCAAAAGTAACCCCTGAGCATTGCCAGGAGTGACCCAAAAAGCCAAAAAAAGCAAAAATAAAAGAAAAAATCAGGAATAGTTGCTAAAAAATGGAATTGCTCTACTCTGCAAGACAAAAAAATTTCATTCCAAAGGATGTATGCTCACCAATATTCTTTGCAACACTTAGTAAATAACTAAGACGGAATCAACCTGATGTCCAAAGATAGATAAGTGGATCATAAAGATGTGATATCTCTATCTATCTCTCTATCTCTATCTCTCTATCTCTCTATATCTATCCATACATCCATCCATCCATCCATCCATCTATATATATACATATATATCTTTGTGTATATTCAATATTCACAGTGGAATATTATGTAGCTTTAAGGAAAAATGAGATCATGCAATTCACTGCAATATAGACAGAATTGAAAGATGTTAAATGAAGTAAGCCAGAAGAAAGATAAACACAGTATGCTCTCACACGTGGTAACTGGGTGAGGGAATGCAATATTTGAAAGGGGATCCCTATATCACCCTTGGCCCAGAGTACACAGAGAAGGGCAGAGAAGGAAAGAAACTGAGGGAAGATGAAGAGTTAGACAGGGAAGCAATGAGGAATAAGGGTCAAGGGTCAAGGTCAATGAGGAAAAGGATCAACAATCCAAGTACGTTCTGGTATAAAGGAGCTACATACAGCTAAATATCCAAACCGCAGAGTCAACAACACTGAAAACAAAACATCCAAACTTCCACAACCAAACTTTAAAATTGTGTTTGGCAAGGTGGCTGGCTGGGGATGGGAGTGGGTGGGAGATAATCTGGGAACCCTATTGGAGGGAAAAAGACATTGGTTGTGGGATTTGTGATAGAACATCACTGTCACTGTATCACTGTCTTCCCATTCATCATCGATTTGCTCGAGCGGGCACCAGTAACATCTCCATATGACCTGTCTCATGCAAATAGAGCCCAAGGGCACCTGCTTGCTCCAGGAACATAAAGAGCCTCAAACCATTCCATCAGGACATGGGAATCACTATTACTATCACTATCCTCCCGTTGATAATCTATTTGCTAGAGCTGGCACCAGTAATATCTCCATATGTCCTGTCTCATGCTAGTAGAGTCCAAGGGCATCTATTCGCTCCAGGAACATAAAGAGCCTCAAACCATTATATTAGGTCATGGGAATGAACTAATATAATTATTACTGGTATTTGGCATATCAAATAAAACAGGGCAGCTTGCCGCATGAGACGGGCTGTGATAGTCTGTCTCTGGGTAGAGTTCCGACGAGAGGGAAGTCCGGATGTGGAAAATGGTGGCCCGATGGAGTGGGGGGGTCATCTGGCTTGTTGTGCTGCTCTGCTGGGGTGGCGGGCCAGGGCTAGAACCTGCCATCCCTCCTGGGTGCCTCGTGAGTGGCTGGGCACAGGGAGAGCAAGTAGCAGCTCTGCCCCATGTCTGTAAGTCTCTGGTTCAGCATACCTGGGCCGGATTGAAAAAAAAAAAACTGCTGCAGGGTGGAACTCGATGAGACGGGCTGTGATAGGCTGTCACTGGGTGGAGTTCTGACGAGAGGGAAGTCGGATGTGGAAAATGGCGGCACAATGGAGTGGGGTGTCATCTGGCTTGTGCTGCTCTGCTGGGGTGGCGGGCCAGGGCTAGAACCCGCCATTCCTCCCGGGTGCCTCGTGAGCGGCTGGTCACAGGGAGAGCAAGTAGCAGCTCTGCCCCCATGTCTGTAGTAGCGGCTCTGCCCCATGTCTGTAGGTCTCTGGTTCAGCATACCTGGGCCGGATTGAAAAAAAATGCTGCAGGGTGGAACTCGATGACAGGACATGGGAATGAGGTCTATAATTGCTACTGGTATTTGGCATATCAAACACGGTATGTCTAAAACCCAACATGAATAATTTTGTAAATCATGGGGTCTTAATAAAATTTAAAAACAAAACAAGATAAAAAACCCAAGGACAAGATAGTCCCGGGGTAAGACAAATTTAGTTTCATTATGAGGACTGCAAAGTTGTGGTCAGGCAAGAATAGAATAAGAAATTACCACAACTTTAAAAGTGCTTGCTGACTACGCTACACCTTATGGTCATAACCATATAAACATACCAGCCTTTGCTCTTTTTTCCTTTTTAAAAAATTATTGTTTTGTATCACCTTTCAATAGACCATTACAAAGCTGTTCATGATTGGGTTTCAGTCATACAGTGTTCCAACACCCATCCCTTCACCAGTGCATATTTCCCAACACCAATATGCCCCATCTCCCTCCCACTCACCCACACAAGCTACCATTATGGCAGGCACTTTATCTCTCTCCCTCTCTCTCTCTCTCAATTTCTCTCCTCTCCCTTCTCTCTTTTTCTCTCCTTTGACATACTGTGGTTTGCAATACAGACACCGAAGGGTTGCAATGTATATCTCTTTACCTACTTTATATACTCAGTTCTAGTCTAGCATTACTATTTTTATTACTGTCAAACTGGTCCCTTCTTTGTCTTACCTACCTTCTGCCCCCCACCCCCCCATTTGTGGTAGATTCCAACCATTAACAAGTTATCCTGGCCCATTTTGCCTAGCCATGGATAATAGTCTCATGCAAATTTTTTATCCCCAAATGAATGTAGTCATTCTATATCTGTTCTTTTCCTTCTGACTAATTTCACTCAGCACGAGACTCTTCATGTCCATCCATTTATAGGTAAATTTCATGACTTCATTTTTCCAAACAGCTGCATAGTATCCCATTGTGTAGATGTACAATAAGTTCTTTATCCCCAGCCTTCGTTCTTAATATACCTCTAAGTGTTCTTAATTCACTTGAGCCAGGGAGCCAGGTTTGGGGAGAAGAAATCATGTTCAATAAGTGATCTGCTTATATCCTTGTTCAGGACTGTCAAGACTAGCTTGAAACCTGGACATGCCACAGCAATCTTCAGTCTTATTCTTTGTGATGAATCTTACTGGACAGAGGACAAAGGTGCCAATTCAGTTGGCTTTATTGTGATAAATATCCACATTTGACAGTCTCTGCAGCCTCTAAGGGGTTCAAAGCTGTCACTCCTAAACTATCTCCAACACCCCTTCATACTGAATCACAGGCCTCGGTTCAGTGTGAAAGGACACAAAGAGCTTGTTGTACTCATCAAAAGGGAGGTGGCTCTGCTGGGATAGTTATGCTCGAGTTTGTCATGACCCAATGAGATAAACAAGACACAGAAAGGGAGTAGCACATACATTTATTTCATCACGATAAGCCCAAGAAACATTGGGTCATGGATCTCAAACTCATTTGACCCTGATTCAAAACCTTGAGGTAGCTTTATACTCTAATATTCAAAAGCAACAGATGGTAATAGAGGTTAACTAAGACCCACACTGTCTGTAGTTTAAACAAATCATTTGCCACACATGCTGGTGAAATACAAGAAAACAGGACATGGTTTCTGTTTTTGACATACATCAAGTAGGCAACAACTTCTTTATATAGTTCAGGGTTAGGATCTACATATCCTGTTGACCAGTGCCGAGCTACGTGGTCAGCACAGATAATCCATACATGGAGTGGAAGTAGCTAGGATATAATATCTCCTGATGTTTATCACAGATAAGCCATAGAGTGGACAATAGCTAGCATATAACATCTCCTGCTGTTTATCACAGATATGCCATACAACCCCACACCCCAGGAACTTGATGCTTGAACCTTTAGCCTTTAACTGGCACAATGGCCTGTGCATTTTCTTTGAACTAATTTAACAATTGGCATATAACTATATGCAAATGGAGCCACTGGCCTGTGACTCTGTGCTATGTAGTCACCACTACTTAGTTGAGGTTGTGGCAACTAAGTAGTCACAATTACTTAGTTGAGGTTGTGGCAACAGTGACAGTTTCTTAAGGAGGGTTAGTAACACAAACCCAAATGAAGAAAAACAGGTTTAGAAGCTCACGTCCAAAACAACAATCCTTTCTGCTTGCCAGTCCAGTGTCTGTTCCCACTCCCTGGAAGCCTTTGAGAGTTTCTACCTTCTGGATCCTAACTGCTGACTTCAGGGGCTTGATGTCCCCACCTCCAGTCACTGGGATGTGGTAGAGGCTTGTTTTAAGGTCCACAGTGTCAGTGTACTACATTCCCTTCCTCTGGCTCTGATGAATCCAGGCTCTGAAGAATCCAGGTTGAATGTTCTGGCTCCTCCAATAGGAGATGAGGAGGAGAGCTGGAGTCTCAATTTGACTTCTCTTCACTGCCTCTTCGGTACTGAGAATATCTTGCCTTCTCTGGTCTTTAATATTCTTTTCTTATAATGAGTTTCGGACAAGTCCTATGCCTGACCAGTGATCAGATTCTGTGTTATCCTGATCTCAAGTCTACAGAGGCCTCTTTTGAATCCTCTTTTGACTCCTGTCAGGATGGGTAAATAGGTGGTGCATCTTGATTTGCAAAATGCATCATAGGGCTTAAATGCATCCATGAAAACAGTTGGATATGGAGAAGATATAGACATAAGGTTGATAGATATGCCACTCAGAGGGTCAGAATAGCTTCACAGTTTTTCTTTTCAGAGGCAGATGTGACAGGGCTGTACCTCCTCTCCCCCACCATCCACTGCGCCAGGCTCCCTCCCAGTCACAGCTCAGAATCCTCCTCTGCCTGGACACCCTCCTGGGTCTGAATCAAATTCCCCTACAAGACCCATAGCCAGTGGTCTCCATCATCCCAGTCATCCGGGATGGTCTTCCCCTTCACTGGACACTGGACAGCACAATGGCAGGGCCAAGGCCAAGATCATCTGAGCTGAGTGACTGAGAAGCCCAGAGAGGTCACATGGGGATGACACACCTGGCCCAAGTCCTTCCGGCCTCTGATGGGCAGGTCAGGGGGTGGTGAGATGCAAAGATGAGCTCACAAACAATTCTCATCATAAGAGCTTTTTCTACTAACCTCTATGGGAAAGTATCTTGAGTGCCAAACAATACTTTCAGACATGAGAGTGGCATAAAGGTTTAGGAAAACATTACAAGTTGTCATTATGGTCACCTCAAAGTTCTGATTCCTCTGTTGAATGTCAGTGAGTTATTTGAGCCAAGTCTCCTATATTTTTTAGAGGCCGGAACTTAAAAACACATGTCTCTGTAAGATGCCAGCAGGCACACAGGCTCTCGGTTCCAAGAGCCATCCTTTGATTCTGGTCCCTGAGACGCGGTCTGGGCCTGTCAGATGTAGAACTTGGTGGGGATCCTGCAGGCTCTCTGGTGGGCAGCATGCTGTCCAGGGCCTCTGATCAGAGGTTTCTCATTTCAGGGGCTACTAATCAGGGATGTGTGGTAGAGCCGGATTGAAAATCTTAATTATAAATTTGCTCAGTCAGGGCAGAGGCGTTGCAGGAGGACTGAGGTGAACACCAGGGCTCCTGTCAGAATGGGTGAAGAGCTGGTGCAAAAACGCCTCTTAGGGCTTTAGTGTGTCAGGGAAACAGCTGGTTACAGAGAGGCATGTGGTTCCTGGAACAGACGATTCGCTGGTTGGGACTGGCGAGTCTCTGGAGGAGGCTGGGGACAAGGACGGGGCTCAGGGGACCTTGGGCAATCGCAGGTTTTCCTCAGGAGGAGGAGGTGCCTTGTTTATTCACAGGGGCGGTTCCGTGCTCTCAGCCCCAGACTGCTTTCACCCACAACTTCTCTGCACTGTGGACCGGAGAGCCAGCTGGAGCCTTGGATCTCTACCTTCCTTTTGCTCCCCCATCCTCTTAAAAAAGGTCCTGGGATTTCTTTCTCCCCTAGGAGTCAGAGCTCAGACTCCCCATTTCGGGGAGGGCGAGCCCCCCTAGAGCCAGCAAGACCAAGGCTCAGCTACAGGAAGAGGCAGGGCCAAGATAAAGAAGTACAGCCAATGAGAGGAGCCTCCGCACCCTGAGCTGTGGGCTGGGACAGCACAGGAACCGCAGGTAGTTCTGAGTGTGCATGTGAGCGTCTCTTCCTTAAGGAATTGGGTTCTGACAGGTTAACATGTTGACTTTGTAGAGAGTTCTGATTGCTCCCTCTTAGTCTCTCCAAACAAGAAACCTTTCTCAATTTTAACCTAATAGGAATGAGTTTGGAACTAGCACGCCTGCATCTTTACTATCAACGCTTCCTTTTCTATTATATCTCACTGTCTATCTTCATATTTTATCTTTATTTTAAGTATACAAGTCACAGAAGTACTGAGCCAGAGAGGCTGAATTTGGGGGTGAGGGGTGTGGAGAGGAAAGAGTTGTTCTCTGCCCTCCCTGGTAGGCCAAGGGCTGGACTCAAGTTTTGCAATTTCATTTGTGGCCTCTCAGGAGATTCAAATAACATTTACCAATGTAACATTTAGCATGTAACATGAGGTATCACCATGATTCAGTGACCAGGGTCCAAATCTCCTGATCACAGAATTGTTGGTTTCCCTCTCTAGTACTGCAGGAGATTAGCTCCTGCATCAGCAGAACAGGAACGCTCAGGAGGGGAAGCACGCATGCATGCCTTCTATCCCAGGATACTAATGCTGCTTTTGTGTTTGACAAGTGAGGAACGCTGAACATATTCCTGTCTGTTTGTTAGATGCCTTCCCTCAGCTGTAATGAGCTTGTTTTGTCTTGGATGTCGTTTTCCCCAGTGAATGAAATCTTGATGTTATTCACCAAGATACAGCTTGTCCTAATGCAGGAAGTCTTAAATTATTATTTCAAATATCTGTAATTGCAATAACTGATTACAGATAACTAGTTACAGATATAATACAGGTAGTAATCTATGCTACTTGGTTATAGTGACCTACCCCTTCTCAAAATTCTTTTTTTTAATAACTGGGAGTTAATTGGTAGGACAATTGGGAGGAGTGTGCTATAAATGGGCAAGGGTGGGAAACTGGAAGAAAGGGATAATTGAGGGAAAATGTTCGTTTGTGGGGGACTGATTTCTCAGGGAGTTGTTGCATTAGACTGAGGATAAGTGAACAATTGATTCTGCAAAAGAGAACAGGACAGTTACTGCACCAAAAGAGCAGGGAGATCCTGGAATTTAAATTCTGGTTCCCCTGCTGAGACTCTGATACCAGATTCTCCACCCTCAGAAACTGAAGCAGGCAGTGGGAAGGTTCTGGAGTAGTTCCAGAACACCCAGCTATGAGTCTTGTCCTGTCACTGTGGGTTGGGTAACTTTGGATAAATGGCATTCACTTCTTGATTAGTTTGAAGCTCATGGGTGATTGTGAGGTCACTTAATGAAATACCTCTGGAATCCTCAGTAAAATCCTGGGATCTGGGATAGGGTAAGTGATAATTGATTGCATTATTAGAATAAAATTTCCCTGAAGGAAAGGTTAATTGAGCATCATTCAGGGATGGACCAGACTGGATGACCTAAGACACCTCATTCCCCTCTCTACTCCTCTCCTTCCTAGTCTCTGTTCTCAGCTATGAAATAGAGTCCCGGATGCCTGATAGGAATGTCATAAGGGTTACGTCTAAATCGCAGCACTAGCTGTGAAAAGACATACGCAGGCTTGATTCCTTTCAGCCATACAGGATTCTAAAGTAATATCACTATTCTGGAAGGCACAAAGTTCCCACAGGGACCAGGAGCTTGCAGGGAAGCAGGAGGTTGGTGACTGTATTAGTGGATCAGGGTGTTGGTGTCTTCATCTTTACTGAACGCTGAAGGTCAAACTCTTTTCAGGGTTTCTGAGAAGCCCACCCATGTGTTGGCCCTCAAGAACTTGCCCAAGCTGGGGGACTGGCTCATTAGAAGAAATGTGGTCTGACTAACTGTGTCTTTCCTAGGGCCGTGGTGCACTCTCCTCATCTGTAGTCTGAGACCCCAAGAGGATGTTCCTGTGGCTTCTTGTCTTCTCTGTGCTGGGCCTGAGGGCCTGGGGTGAGGGTAAGTTTTTTCTCGTTAAGTCAGATGGTGATTCACTGGCTCAGAGGAGCTTCTTCTATGAACCTTTTATTGGACTGCAATTCCGTGATTTATACTATTAATCATGGTTTCTCATGCACATGATTTCAACATCACACCCATTGCCATGTATCCTGTTTCTTTCTCCAAAGTCCCTAATGCTCCCGTCTTTCAGCACGCCTTCCCCACCAACTCAATTGTTTGGATCCGTTCTGCTGTTGTGTAGCCTTTGGCCCGCTGTTGCTACCTTGCTGTGTATCTCCAAGCCCCACTTATGAGTGAGATCATTCTGTATTTCTATTCTGTGCACATATATCCTTTCATATGAATGTTTCTGTGTTTGGGAGTAGATTTTAAGGAGTATTAATGGTTCATATGTCAGTTCTCATCTTTTGTTGTTGTTGTTGTTGTCTTGGGTTTTTTTTCATGGCCTTAGCTGTGTGTCATGCTCTCGAGTTTAGGGCTCCTCTCCTTCTACCCCCTCCCAGCACAGCTCGAGTACCCTCCCTTACTAAGCAGGCTCCGATCTCTGCGCTCTCTCTCTCTCCAACATGTCCAGCACCTTGGCCTCAGGGTCATGCCTTTGCTTTTGAAG
Source organism: Cryptotis parvus (assembly GCA_021461705.1). Taxonomy (NCBI): domain Eukaryota; kingdom Metazoa; phylum Chordata; class Mammalia; order Eulipotyphla; family Soricidae; genus Cryptotis; species Cryptotis parvus. Next base: position 49,519 of record JAJIBD010008712.1, read on the forward strand.
CTTTCACAGGAGGAAAGTATATCAGAGCAATAGTGGTCACCTCTGTTGATCCTGTTGATAGAGAAGTAGACCACATCATGGCACTCTCCTACCCAAGTTGGGCATCTGATAACTTAAAGCAGATGAGTAGTGGTGCTTATGAACATGGTTTCAGGACCAGACAGCCTGATTTTAATCCAAGCGCCCATTTAAAAACATTGTGATCTTGGAAATCATGTCACCTCCCTGAGCCTCTTTCTCATCTTCATAGATGTAAACATTATCCTGCCTTGCTTATCTTACAATGTTGCTCTGAGCCACAGATATGATCTATTCTAAACCACTTGTAAAACACCTTGTAAAGGTTGTGAGTCTCAGAGTGGGCCTGTGGTGATCATTTATACTCAAGGCCCTTAGGTTCTTGAGATACGCAACCTCTGGTATTTTGAGAACATAAGATACTACAAAACCTTTGGAAATTTGACCTCTGGTACAAAGGCCTTTCTTTGATACTCAAAGTCCTGTCATACAAGAAAGAACCTGGAGCATATTGCTGATGAACACCCTCAATCAATTCTGTCTACAGGGAGTCACAACAACCTTCAAACTCTCTATATTTCAAGAGCCTTGCCTGGCATCAATAGATACTTAATATGTGTCTGTGTGTTTATGTAGAACAATGATCACATATTGGAACATGATGCTCTGATATGTTCATGGGAATGCAAGTGAACTGGATGGGAAGAACTGCTCTAAAGAGGGGGAGAGAGACTACACAGCCCCTGGAAGAGAAGTGGCTGGTTAAGAGGGAAGGATGAAGGCCTCACTGGGCCAGATGCAAGGGGAGACCAGAGACATCTGTGATTCTCCTCTGGGTTATCTGCTGGAAGAAGTCAGAGGTTTCCAGACTAAGTCTGAGCTGCGAGGGTCACAGTGCTGTGCCTCTGAGCTGGTCAAGGAATTCTTCAAGGATCAGCACCAAGTGTGGTCAGTGTTCCTTTGCAGGGGAATCCCCACAGTTGTGGAACAAAACCCAAGCCAGAGGAGTGTCAGAGAAGTCTCTGGACCTGCTGGCTGGCATCTCACAACTCCTTCACAAGAATCTAGATGGTAAGGCAGAGTGTTAAGGGCTCGGGGGCTTCCTAGGCGGCTTCCTCAGGACTCCTCCTAGCTGAGGTGGATGCATGGGGTGGGTTCCAAGAGAGGCATGTGCCAAGGGTGCACATGACTTGTTCTGAGGGCAAGGCCCTCAAGTGGGATCCTGAATGACAGCCCCAGGGGGTGGACACGGAGTGGGGATTGGAACAGATGCCACCTTGTCCCTCTGCAGATGCCCCCACCATTGTCTCCAGGAAGGAGTGGGGGGCGAGGTCACCAACCTGCAGCGCCCCTCTGACCATGCCTGTGTCCTACGTCATCACGGAGCAGCTCCTGGGGATGGAGTGCCAGGAGCAGAGTGTTTGCAGTGAGAGACTGCGGAGCCTGCAGTCCCATTCTGTCTACAGCAAAGGCTGGTGTGACCTGGCTCACAAGTAAGGCGGTTGGGTCGGTCAAGTCTACAGTCAAGGCGAGCCAGCCACAGCCCCTTGCCTCTGTTTCTCCCCATATTCCCACTCAGTGAGCTTTTATAGTGAATGTAAGAGTTTAAAACAAGCAAATAGAATTCCAAATCTTACAGGGACTCTGAGAAGGCGGAAGTTCTGGTCCATTTTATTCAGATGTGGGCTTGGATCTTCTAGGAAGAGTCAGAATACTAGAGAATGGCTACAGAGAGCTCCTGAGAGCTGCAGAATCCAGAGAATGAAAAGGACTTTCAAAGCATCGTCCAAGGAGAAGGGAGGGGGGAGGAGATATGTCACCATCTCAACATCACCGGTGAAAATCAGAGACTACAGATGTCAGAGTTTTGCTCAATCACATGCTAGGGGCTGGGCCCAGATTGTGCCCAAACAAACCATCTGCTTCTTCAGCTCCCAATTTCTTCCCCAAAAAGATAAGACTCCCTAGAGGTACCCTAAAAGCCAGCATCCCTGCAGAGGTGGGATTTCACAGACTCTGGCGTAGGAGGGGCAAGAGTTCCATGGAGAGGCCTTATGCTGTTAGGGGTGGCCCATTCTGTGGTTACCAATAGAAGCACAAAGTCTCTTCTCCATTCAATAAGAAGCTGGATATATTTAAGAGAGAAAGATTGCAGTGGGGTTTCTCCTGAATCTAAAGCCTCATTGAATTTATTTCTGCATCATCCCTTTGGAAAGAACAGCCATCTCTTCTTATGATCTGCCTTTTATAGACAAATAATTGTGCATAGCTGAAGGCTCCAGGGAGCCCCAGAGTGCACTGAGGAGGTCTGGAGGGGTCTTTCTGCCTAACTTGTATGAACGCTGGATTCGCCCCCAACTCCAAGACTGTCCCTGCCACCATCACCTCCACTGTCCTACTCTTGTCACTGTTGCTTGAGGGTATCAGACTGTGTCTTCAGTCAGAGGGCTGCAGTGACTGCACTGAATAGTCCCCAGTTTCCATGATGTAGCCAGGGGGAATGTTCAACTGGACATAGCCAAGGCTGCTGCGGAGTGACAGGAATTCTGATGAAAGTCTTAGCTGTTCAGACAGGGGCCTGGTTACATGCTAAGGGCTCCCCTGATGGTCAGGCTGTGTCATCTGGGTGGAGTGTTTGGCCTGGTTCACTTAAAGGTCATTAAGGCAACCTAATGGAAGTGTTTTCTGTATTTAGTTTGCATTGAAATTGCAGGGTCTAGTCAAAGCTGAATATATCGAGAACTGAGAGGATATCAATGTGAAGATTCTGTTTGGAAAGTAGAGAAAAAAATAAGGGAGGAAGTAGAACAAAGAAAAATATATTTAAATATATATTTAATAAATCTTAAAAGGAACATTCTAAACACAGTTATGTGTGATAAGGAAACCTTTAAAGAAATTTTTAAGAATAAACTGCAAAATAATACTCACTATATAGGACTTCCTGAATCCTGATCAATTGTTTTAAATAATGTTCAAGTTCTTGTCCATTTTTGAAATGTCAAGTAAGGGGACTGGAGTGATAGTACAGTGGGTCGGATGCTCCCTTTCATGTGACTGACCTGACTTCAATGCCCAGCATCCAATGAAGTCCCCAAGCACACCAGAAATAAATCCTGAGTGCAGGGCCAAGAGCTATCCCTGAGCATCACCAAATGTAATCTGTAATTGTCAAATGAATTTTAAAACCCTTCCCTTTAAATGTTCAACTAATGGTCTCAGGTTCCTGAGAGCTACATTCGAATTCTGTGAGGGGAGAGATTGACCACATCTTGTAGTACTCAGGAGCTCTTCTTGGCTCTGTGGTCAAGGGTCACTCCTCTCAATGCTTAAGGGACCCTGTGTGGTGCTGAACCAAGGGAAGAACCTTAGCCTTGCATCATCTCTCCAGTCCCTAAATTAGCATTTAAAAAGTGAGACTCTGGGAAACACATGTGTTAGGCTATAGAAAAATTTAAAATATATTCCCACAACTCTCGGAGTATAAAAATGGGTTATTTAAAGTGGTCAGTGACTGTATCAGTATTTGATGAACTCTTTTCCATTCCTGAGAATGGAGTGAAGTTTTCAGTTACAGAGATTTGCCTTAAATGCATATTTGCTTTAAATGCTTATCTCCTCTCTCTCTCCTCTCCTCCCTCCCCTCCCTCTCCTGCCCTCCCCTCCCCTCCCCTCCCTCCTCTCCTCCCCTCTCCTCTCCAGCTTCCTGGTAGGGGATGACGGCAGGGTGTACGAAGGCGTGGGCTGGAACATCCAAGGCATGCACACCCAGGGCTACAAACAGCAACTCTTTGGGGGTCGCTTTCTTCGGCAATAAGATAGGTAATGGTGGTCCTTTGCTCTTCTGTAAGTTGTCTACACTCTTTCCCCGCTTCTTGTCTCACTCTGTAGTTCATATTTTTTGCTTACTTGACTTTTTTTCCTTCTGCACACTTTTTTTTAGTTTTTAATTTTGTCATATCATCGTGAGATATACAATTACAAAGCTGTCATGATTGGATTTAAGGCATACGGTGTTCCAGCATCCAGCCCTCCACCCTTCCCAACACCGTGCCTTTTATGATGATCAGTTGAAGAACTCTCTTTTGAAATGCTCTTCTCGGTCGGATCTATGGCATGACCTACATGTCTTCCCCCCATCCTCTCTGGCCTTGCTCCTGTAAGACACTAAAGCCATGAACAACATAGTTGAAGCTCACAGCTATTTATTACTATCACTCCTAGAGCCTGGAGTGGTATAACAATGAGCATCCAGAGAGCAGAAAAGCAAAGCTTCTCTCCCTACAGCTTCCACTCTTGGTCGGCCCAGAGTCACAGGCTAGGAAGTTGAAGAAATAGGGTCTGCTGGGTTTTAACCCCTGAAGAATAGAAAATAGCATAAAGCAGGAATAGCAGCCCCCTGTTGGGCTCCTCAATTGCCATCTGTAGCCAGTATTTATCTCAGGGGTTTCTGTGAAACTATGAGTTAACGGTATGAAGAACACATGCCTCAGACCTGATTATAGGAGCTGTAAGTGAACACTGTCACCATCTCCATTCTAGGATATGTCTGACTTCCCCTTTCCATAGAAAAAATGGAGCTTCCTTTTGCACACAGTTTTTTTAATTCCCTAATTTTTATTATACCACAGTGAGATATACAATTACAAGGATGTTCATAATTGGGTCTCTGTCATACAGTGTTCCAGCACCCATCTCTCCACCAGTGCCCCATTCCCACCACCAATGTCCCAACACTTCCTCCCACACAACCCCAGCCTGCCCCTATAGCAGGCACCTTTTTCTTTCTCTCTCTCTGTCTTTGTCTCTGTATTTATCTCTCTCTTCTCTTACACTTTGTGGCTTGCCCTACTGATGTTAATGGTTTATGATGTCTCTATGTGTATATTCAATAGTGAGTCCTAGTGTGACATTATAATTCCCCATCCCCAATCAACCTCCCCAGTTTGTTGCAACTAGAATGATCATTACAGTGTATAAATGTGAAAGATCCTGGGAAGGACCTGGTCCTAACCTCTATTATTGTCTAAGTCTGTCGTGTGGTTGCAGAGCAGCTATGTGCCAGAGCAGCTCTGGGTATGGTGTGTCTCTCGTCCTGTGTTGCTGGCTGTGGAGGCTTCAAGCCCGCAGCCATGGCCCATCGACATGGAGGTGGAGGAATGGGGGGGAGAAGCCCAAATACCCGCTCCAAGTCCAGCATGGCATCCCATCACGTGTCTGCGAGCCCTAGAAGCTATGTTGGACTCCGGCCAGAGGCTGAGTGCACACGGTTTTTTAATTGGGTGGGGGATTGCCCCAACAGCATGTGAGCTCCAGAGGCAACTCCTCCTGGCAATGCAGTTCGGCCAATGATTCAGTGCTCAGGTAATGTGCTGATTGGCCAAGAGTGCTGTTGATAAGTATTGGAGCTGCTTGGTGGAGAGGCGTACAGTACTGGGGATCAGACGCTTGCCTCATATATGTGAGCCATCTGCTCCAGCACATTGAGCTGTTATCCCAGCTGTTGCCCTTTGCATGCCCTTTAAGGTCGACTCAGCACTTCCTGGGCAAAGAGTACATAAATAAAGTATTTAGTATTTGGAAAAGGTTGCTAACTTTGGCTTCTGAGAGCTCCATTCACAGAATTACTTGGTTCTAGTGCCTCTGTTCTGGTCCCTGGACTAATTTCTTCTTTTCACCCATTAATTATTCAGACTCATTTGGTTATCTTGTCTTCCCTCCAGGCCTAAAGCATCTTGGGATTGCTTTCTTGTTGTCTGTTTTGGGGCTACTCCTCGCAGTTTTCAAGGTTTACCATGTACTATGGAATTACTCCTGGCAAGGCTCAGGGGCCCAAATGTGGTACTAGGAATTAACTGGGGTGACCACATGCAAGACAAATGCTTTAACCCCTGTATTATCTCACCCAGGTTAGAGTTAGTTTTTTTTCTTTTTTTTTTTGGGTGGGAATTTTTGGGTCACACCTGCAGATGCTCAGGGGTTATTCTTGGACCTGCACTCAGGAATAACTCCTGGTGGTGGTCAGGGAACTATATGGGTTGACTTGGGGATAGAACCCAAGTCAGCCATGTGTAAAGCAAACACCCTACCCACTATATTACTTCTCCGGCCCCTCAGGGTTGAAGATTTTTTTTTTTTTTTTTTTGCTTTTTGGGTCACACCCGGCGATGCTCAGGGGTTACTCCTGGCTATTCACTCAGGAATTACTCCTGGCGGTGCTCGGGGACCATATGGGATGCCGGGGATCGAACCCAGGCCGGCACAGGCCAGCCGCGTGCAAGGCAAACGCCCTACCCGCTGGGCTATCGCTCCAGCCCCAGGGTTGAAGATTTTTACATGTCGCTTTTCTCTCAGGTAGCAGTCCAAGTCCTTCTGCCTTATCAGCTGCAGAGAACCTGATCCTGCACGCAACACGAAAGGGTTACCTGTCACCCAGGTATATTCAGCCACTTGTCTTGAAAGAAGAGATCTGCCTGGCCCCTCCACACTCATTGACACCCATCAAAGGTAGGGAAATTCAGTTGGCATTGCTCTACTTGAGGCAGCACTTTGTCCTATTAGCACTCATTAACTTTCTGCCGTGACTATGAAATATGAAAATTCTGAACGGACATTTCTGGTCACTTCTTCATCCTACCTGATTGGTATTAACCATGAACTCATTCTTGACCTAAATATATGCATGCACTCATTCTGATTCAATAGATAACGATTTACAGAACTTAGGTACTCTTCTAAGTTCTGGGACACGATTGTGGACAAAAAGGACAAAACTGTACAGTTTATATGACATTAAAAGTCCTATTCCCTTAAACTCACTCTTGTGTCCATAGTTGGTATCATAGCAAACAGTTTTGCTTGACTATTGGCTCAGTTACTTGATCCACACAATCCCTATCAGAAATTTACCAGAGTATCACAGCTCAGTTCCTGTGAGGATGTGCCAGTAAATAGACCTCACAGCTATTGGGGATAATGTGAGTGCGATGAGATTGTCCACAAATTGCCGCAGTGAATTCCCATCTTACCACCACAGATTGTCCCAACATTATCACACGATCAGCGTGGGAAGCCAGAGAGACATACTGCCCTAAGATGAACCTCCCTGCCAAATATGTCATCATCATCCACACCGTCGGGGCACCCTGCAATGTGTCTATTGACTGTCAGATGTATGTTCGAGATTTACAATCCTACCTTATAGACTCAGAAAACTATTGTGACATCTCATATAAGTAAGTGGGACGTGTGTAAGCTGATCCTCCTTCTCTATCAGGGTTTGGGGTAGGAAGACTGGAAGAGAGAATCCATATTTACTGAGCCCTTCTTTTATGTTCGGTGCTTTGCAAAACTCTGGGCTGGATATCACTCAGAGTATTGGTAGAGATTAATTCTTTCATGGGGCTGGAGCAATAGCCCAGTGGGTAGGGCATTTGCTTTGTACACGGCCGGCCTGTGCCAGCCCGGGTTCTATCCCCGGCTTCCCATATGGTCCCCTGAGCACTGACAGGAGTAATTCCTGAGTGCAGAGCCAGGAGTAACCCTTGAACACCGCCGGTGTGACCCAAAAAGCAAAAAAAAAAAAAAAAAAAAAAGAGATTAGTTCTTTTTTATTGTGCTTCAGTCTCTGTGACTGTCCAGGTCGAATATTTGACTGAGAGCAGACAGGGGCAGAGCCAAATGCTAAGGAAAGAAAGTGTGTGTGACAGCGGGACCTGAAGGAGAACAGCAGATTCAGAAAAGTCAGGAACGTGGGCTTATAGAAAGCCACGGAAGGGAACATACTGAGAAGGTACATGGAACCCAGAAGAATATCCTGTGTTCATTGTACTAATTTCCAAAATGTCCCTGGTCTCTGGGGGGCCAGATGCAGTGCCACAGTGGGGACAAAGCCAAGATGCAGTCAGTGGGCTGAAGTCACTATTGTGTTTCCTTATTATCGTCTGTGGTTGTTTCTTTTTTGTTTTAATTATTTTTTGTCTGTGCAAAGTGGGATAAAAGAGATGTTCATTAAATATATAACAAAGGGATCAAATAATGAATTAGTGATTCAAAGCTACAAGGTAGCCAATTGTGCTTCACAGAACGACCTTTTGCCCATTCCTTTCCCTGATTCTAGCTTCCTGGTAGGCGAGGATGGCGGTGTATATGAAGGAGTTGGTTGGCATATCAAAGGTGCTCACTCCAACGGATATAATGATATTGCCCTGGGAATTGCCTTCATGGGCAACTTTATGGGTAAGGATGAACATGAGTCGGGAAATTTGGGTAAAGCTTGTCTGGGAAGTTTGGGGGAAGGCAACTGAAGTGATGTTTTAGTCCAAGTTTCCCAGCAGCACCCATCCTCTTGACCAAGTCTGGTTATATACATGGTAGCTGTGTGGCTTGAGAATTACAGGATCCCTATTAAAAAAAGTCTCAAAGCAGAGTGAAGGTTACCAAGAGTCTCTCGGGCACATTTCCTCCAAAGCCCATGCTTGGTCCCTCTTTGTTTATAGTCATACCTAAAGCAAGCATGATCAAGAGAAAGGAACTCTTCTCTAACCTTTGTGTTCTTATGGACTAATGAGAAGAGGGTTTTCTTTCTTGTTTGGGAGAACCATAACCTGTTTCAGTGAAGCAGGGGGCCAGGTGAATGGTGTGCTGTCCACCTGATAGCCCCATCCTAGATGGTGTATTGTGTTGCATTTGTTTTCTGCAGCAACTGTTGACTTTCTAGAAGAAACTTTACAAGGAGTAATCAGGGATCCCAATGGCCCAATTTCTCTGCCAGACTGCCATAATTTTGTGTGTTGGCCGCAGTAAACTAGAGACAGGTGGAAAGTAGATGATCGTTTCTGTCCTTAGCAACTGGTCTTGAGACACGGTGGATTGGTGGGGTCCTTGTGTTTTTTCAGAGAGGGCACCCAATGCCGCAGCCCTGGAGGCCGCCCAGACCCTGATCCAGTGTGCAGTGCTCAAAGGATACCTGATTCCCAACTACCTGCTGGTGGGGCACAGAGATGTGATCAGCACCTTGTCTCCTGGGCAGACTCTGTACGACATCATCAAGTCCTGGCCTCATTTCAAACACTAAGGAGCTTCTGCTCACTGAGACACAACCCCGGTGCCTGCTGCTGCTCCTCCCCTAAACACCCTCCAGCCACAATCACACCACCTTGCCCCCACCTCTCTCAGGCTAGTCTGAGCCTTTCCCACCAAAACCCTCAAAGTTGCAGCATTCTCCAAACCTCAAAGCGGGGCATTCCCAGCCCTCTGGTCAGACCCAGTCTCTGCTCCCTTTCCTCTCCCTGGGCACTCGGAGCCTCAGTCAGGATTGCGCATAATTGCTCGTGATTGACTTCTTGTTCCCCTTGCACCTGATAATTTGAGATTGTTTTTATATCTGAAGATACCCTCCATGCATGAAAAGCCATTAAAGGAAGATTGTTTATTTTCTTGGTTTTGGGGCCACACCTGGAGATGCTCAGGGGTTCGTGGCTCTGCACTCAGGAATTACTCCTGATAGCAGGGCTCGGGGGACCATATGGGATGCTGAGGATTGAACACCGTGTACCTGCCACCTCTAACCGCACTATCTATCAAGTGACCCGGCCAGTGGCCTTGGGTCCTTATCTCTGCCCACAGACTGACATGCCTTACTTGGACATGGCCGGTCTCTAGTGCTGCAATACATATTCTGTACTGTATTATATTGACGTGTCTGTTCTTCCAGTGCATGGGGAGTCTGTCCAGCTTCATTCCCTCTGTCCCCAGGCCCTCAGCAGCTCTGCAAGTGCTTATGGTAGATGTGGATGAAGAAACAGTGAGTGTCCCAAGTCTCTGCTCCCTCTCTGATTTTCTCCATTACCTTTTCTCTGAGAATGCCTCTGGACAATACCTCGTCCTGCTGGTATTGCTCCTGTCCCCTGAGTGTGGTTTTGGACCAGGCCAGATCTCTTGACTATCTGGTTGCTTTTTCTCCAAGGCTCTGTGTCCAGATCCTCCCGGGTTCCCTGAGTCAGGCAGGATCCCAACCTCATTCCAACTGATCCTGTGCCATCACACAAGCCCAGGTGAACACATCACAGGCTCACCTCCAGACTCTCGCCTGGGACCTTTATCCACCTTGTCCCACCTCATCTTATCTTTCCCAACTCAATAGGCTTTTTGAAGTAGTCAAGATGAGCTCTTCCTGCTTCTCCAATCTGAAAGGATGAATATCTCCTGCCCAAGTGCTCATGCGCTTGACTTGTGCCCCCCTCCCAACGCCCCTCGAGTCTTCACTCCTCACCCCGACTTCTCAGGCTCTACCTGCACTTCCTTGGTTTCTGCATTTTGTGTGTGTGTGAGAGAGAGAGATAGGTAGAGAGAGATTGTAAGGGGGGTGGGTGGACAGGCATAGACCAGCACCTCTCTGACCTCGTCCCTCACCAAACCTACCCAGAATGCCAAGAGACTGGGGTGGGAAGAGAGGAAGTCCTGGGAGAGGTGCTAGTTTTCCATAAACTTGGAGTCACACAGGGCAAGGATGTCTCTGGCCCAGCAGGTTTTGCCAGGCAGGGCAGACCTAGGGTAGGGCCTAAGCATTAGGACTGGATCTGAGAGAGCAGAAATGTTATAAGCCAGGGGAGTCTGGGAGGGGCAGTCAGCAGGGACTTCTTGTGGATTTTCCTGCAGTGGGCTGGAGTCAAAGGGAGTAGGGAGTTGGGTGTACCCTCTCTGGGAGACCAAGCACCCTGTCCTTCCCTGAAAAGAAGCAGCAGCCCCGGGAGGGAGTTGGAGGACATCTTACTCATCCCTGTACAGTTCATAAGGCCTTGCTCTCATTCTGCTCAGGATGCAGACTTCTATTTTATTTTTAAATGTTTCTTTCAAGTTTCTTCTATCTTATTTTTCCTTGCCACTCTTATCATCATGGATAATGGATGTATTTCCCCCATATACGTGCATACACTTATTTTTTTTCAGAACTTTCTCCTAATTCAAAACATTTTTTTATTAAATATTTTATTATACCACTGTGAGATATACAATTACAACGTTGTTCATGTTTAGAGGTTATGAACACTGGAACATAGTGTTCCAGCACCGCCCTCCACCAGTGCCCATTTCCCACCACCAATGTCCCCAATTCTCTCCCCCCCTCCCATAGCCTGCCTAAATGACAGGTTCTTTATCTCTTTTCTCTCTCCCTCTCTCTCTCTTTTCCTTCTCTTACACATTGTGGGTTGCACTACATACACTTAGAGGCCATCATGTGCAATTTTTTGCCTGTATTTAATGCTCAGTTCTAGGTTAGTATTAACCCTTTGACATTTATTCACACATCATACGCTTACTTTTTGTTCAAACTTTTTCAGCCAATTATATGCTAAATGAGCCAGAGAGTGGGGCATGGGGTGTTAACCACATTCATATTGGTGCTTGGTCCTGGGACTTAGAGGATTCTCTGCAAACATGTCAAACATTTAATCTCATGGCCCAGGACTTGTCTTGGAGTACACCGTGACTTGTCTTGGAGCAGGTGACAAGTGCAAATGGTTTGTCTAGTGAGTTCCCACGGAACCCCTCTGGCTCATTATATGGGGAGGTAGTGGGGGGACCAGGAGGACAGGGAACTGGGATGAAACCTGATCACAGCAGACCTTCCAGCTTTTGCCTGGTAGGTGGACAACTGAGAGAGTGGGCAGGGCGCAGGACAGCAGCAGTGTCTGCCCCAGACTCTGACATGTTCAGGGTCTACATGATTCACTTACTGCTCAGGTGAGGTATATTTAACTGTGAATGAAACTGAAGCTTGTTGTAAAGAAACTGTTGCTTTCATTGATAATTTTTGAAAGTCACACATCTACTCCCTTGGGGTCTACTCCCAGTTCAGTGCTCAGGGATGGCTCCCAGTGCTCCCAGGAACATGAGAATGGTCCTCTGGGGATAGGACGTGGGTCTCCTATGTACAGAATCTGTTCTAGCTCTTTGACCTCTCCTGGTGCCTGACACTGTGAACATCTCAAAGTCCGACAGTTCTGACATGTCTATGCTAAACTAGAAAAGGAAAAATGTATAGAATTCACTGCAGCCATTCCTGCCCACCACTGCAAAGTTCTTTTCAACTTTTAGGATGATCCAAGTAAAACCGTATGTACATGTTGCAGTGTGGAGGTCATGTAATAATGACGCAGTTCACACTGTCAACCCGCTTGCCCTGTGGGTCAGCCCACCCACTGCTGTTCACCTATTTCTTACCCCATCATGCCCTCCCTCGCCAAACCTGTTTAACTACCCACATGCAGGACTCGTTTGTCTAAATCTAGTATCATATTAGTGGTGTTTCCCCAGAGTTCATATCTGTTGAGATCTTTTTTGAAGCTTGATTATTGTGTCATCCTAATGATTCATCACTCACTTCTTCACCTTCAGGATTTTTTTTTTTTTTTGCTTTTTTGGGTCACACCCAGCGATGCTCAGGGGTTACTCCTGGCTCTGTGCTCAGGAATTACTCCTGGCGGTGCTCGGGGGACCATATGGGATGCCGGGGGTTGAACCCAGGCCGGCATAGGCCGGCCACGTGCAAGGCAAACGCCCTACCCACTGGGCTATCGCTCCGGCCCCACCTTCAGGATTTTTATCCAAATCCTTCATTATCATTCCTCAGACTAATGCAAGCATTAGGTAAAGAGAACAGGCAAGGCCTACACCATTGCCCTCACTGGATCCGTGAAGGAACCTGTGAGGAGGACATTGTTGCCCATTTACATAGGAGTAATCAGAGGGAACTGCCCAAGAACCCAGGTTTCTCTTTCCTGAACCAACTTTGTTATAGGAGCTTTTTATTTTTTAATTAAACCACAGCGAGACACACAATTACAAAGTTGTTCATGGCTGAGTTTCAATCATGCCACTTTCCAACACTGTCCCTTCACCAGGGTACATTTCCTGCCAGTGTATGGTGTCCCCCAGTTTCCCTCCTTCCACTTCTATGGAGGCAGTTTCCCTCCCTTCCTGTGGAAGGAGGGAAACTTCCTCTATGGCAGGCACTTTTCTTCTCTCTCTCTCTCTCTCTCTCTCTCTCTCTCTCTCTCTTTCTTTCGTTTTGGATATTATGGTTTGCAATACAGGTTCTGAAAGGTTATCATGTATATCTCTTCACCCTTTTTCAGCACTCAATTCTTGTCCAGAGCGATCACTTCCAACTATCATTGTCAGGGTGGTCCCTTCTCTATCCTGACTGCCCTCTCCTACCAACGTGTGGCAAGCTTCCAATGGCATGGGGACTTTTTTAAAGAAATCTACCTCTCAAATGCTATAATCTGTTAGCCAAAAGTCTCATCTATCTATCTATCATCAGATCCCTAAATTTTTTATCACTGTTTCAGGGAGCAGTGATTGAGTGTGTGTGTTTGTGTGTGTGAACACTGCTCATTACTCACAGTCGCGTTTTTATTTTTGAACACTCCCAGTCATTATCATCAGTATATTTGTGATTCCCAAATTGGGAATTTTTATTCTTCTTTCTCAATATAAGGTATCTTAGTTTCGTACTCTTTAACCTTTTTTGTTTGTTTTTGGCCACATATGAACATGCTCAGGGCTGCTCCCGACTCAGTGCTCAGGGATCATTCCAGGAGGGACCCAGGCATGATATGCAGAGGTGAGGATGGAATCCAGATCAATCACACGCAAGAGGGGCCAGAGCAATGGTCTAGTGGGTAGAGCATTTTTGTAACACTCAGCCAACCTGGGTTTGATCCCCAGCATCACATATTTAACCCCAAATGCCGCAAGGCATAATTCCTGAGTGCAGATACAGGAGTAACCCCTGAGCATTGCTGGATGTGACCAAAAAAGAAAAAATATCACATGTAAAACATTGGCCTTGCCCACTATACCCAATCTCTGGCCCCCATAACAAATAAATGATAAGGGGCCACATCTCAAGCTTGCATCTTCTGACTACTGTCCCTTAGTCCTTTTTTTTTTTTTTTTTGCTTTTTGGGTCACACCGGCGATGCTCAGGGGTTTCTCCTGGCTCTGCACTCAGGAATTACTCCTGGCAGTGCTCTGGGGACCATATGGGATGCCAGGGATCGAACCCAGGCCTGCACAGGCCAACCACATGCAAGGCAAATGCCCTACCCCCTGGGCTATCGCTCAGGCCCCTCCCTTAGTCCTTTAAGTTAATTTCTGCCATACCCATCTTCTACTCAACCAGGCCTGTAGAAAATAGTAAATAGAAAATAGTAGCTTTACAAATCATATTTATAAAGCTAGCCAACATGACGTGAATAAAGAATTCTGTGGTTGAGGCTAATCTTGTGGGAAGGCCTCTGGTGTTTGAGACCATTAACTACACATTGCTACTTAAAATCACAGAGGAGTGGGGCCAGAGAGATAGTACAGTGGATAAGGCACTTGCCTTGCACGCCCAGACCTGGCACCCTGTCTGGTTCCCTGAGCCTTCCTTATCCCTGAACACAGAGCCAGGGGTAAGCCCTGAGCACCACTGGGTGTGTCCCCAAAGCTAAAACTAAAACAAATTAAAAAAAAATAAAGTAAAGTCATCTGGGATCTTGGTTTAGATTCTACTTCCAATGAGACCAAACTTATTCGACCCTCTGGCAGTTTTTTATTCTGTTAAATTTACATAATAATTTCTCTTTAATTCCGAATTCCCAGAAAAAGAAAGAGATAAAGAATAACTTTTGCTATTTCCAGTATATCCATATGTCCTCTCATCGGGTAAGATAATTGCAACCCCTACTGCCATTTTCTTAGGAATGTTTTCGGTAGGGACAGGTGGGAGCAAAGCAAAGAGAGGAGGGGATCCAGGAGGTAACTGAGTGACCGTGGCCTGAGCTTTCCTCCTCTGAGACAGTCCCTTCTGCCTTTTTCCTGCTCATATTCTACAAATAATTTTGATCCCCAGTATTACGGCCCTCAGAGATGGGCTCTCCCTGTCACCACATCACCCCAGCTACCACACATCATTCAGGAACTTGCTGTTTTCTATGATTTGGGAGCTTTAATGCTGTGGTTATTTTATCGCTGTTTTATTTGTTTGTTGCTAGCTTTCTAGGGCAGGGGCCTCCGCCGTGTATCCCTGGCTCCTGAGATGGTGTCAAATGCACCAGCACTCACGGAGCCAGTGAATATGTTGGGGATGGAGAATGAACGTCCTCAGTAAAATAGTATTTTAATCTCCTAATACTCTAAATTATATTTTAAATAGCATGAAACCTTTCCTTTCTCAAATGGGGCAGACTGGGCATTTCCCAGATATTCTCGGGTTAGAGTTGAGTTCAAATTCCAGCCCTTTCTGGATGATTGAACCACAGCCTCTGGAACAGGGAATCCAGCCCTGTCTGGGTTGCAACTAGGTGACAGGACCGCTAGATGCCGCTGGCGAGCCGGCTCCAAGGCTGATTGCAGGCTGGGCTGGGCTGGTGCTGGTGGGTGCGGAACTGGAACACCTTTTAGGGCATCTGCCCGGACCTGCCGGGTGAGGAGGCTGACGTGCAGCTGGTGCAGGTGCAGGAAGGAAGGAAGCATAGCTGAGATTCAAACCTTCCGGAACACTTGCTGCAGGGGTGGGTTGGGCATTGATATTCTGGAACTTCTGGCACAAAAACGGAGGCTTGTGTTAGGATGTATGATGGAGGTCAGCGGGGCTCCGCCCAGCCCCTGTGAGGACAGGTCTCCTGCTTGCTCTTGGGCCATTCCTGTTCCCTTGCTTTCCATCCTTTCCCCAGGTTCCTGCTTTTAGAAAGAAAGAAAAAGCTATCCCTCAATTTCTTGTGACCTTGAAAATGTGCCGTCTCAGAAAGTGACCACCCTCTCTTCTGTGAAGGTCCAATTTCCTATCCCCTCCCTCCATCAGATATTCTCGGTCTTGTTATCATGACTTTACTGCCCCAGTTTGTATTTATGAGCAAAGCAAGCTAAGAACAGGTTTGAATTCTGTGTTTATCGCTCCTTGGGTTGGAAGGCATCTGGAATGCACCATGTTTGAAGCAGCCTCTGAGTTTTCCTGATACCCCTGAAACTGCCTCCCCATAAAACTTTCCCTGTGGTAATGGCAGTGCCACGCTTCCAATTTCTCAAACCAAAAACTTGGGGCCATTGCTTGCTATTTTCTCTTATTCCCCTCATTTGCCAGCTCTTCCCTCCTTCAGAACATTTGGAAGTTAAGCTAATTCTCAGCACCTCCCTGCTTCCACTCTGGTCTAAGTCTCTGTCACCTAAAACCTATGGGGGAGAGAGGGGCAGCAATGGTTTGGGGCCACACCTGACAGTGCTCAGGGCTTACTCCTGGAGAAGTTCAGAGGGCCATCTGGGATGCCGGGATCAAACCCAGCTGGCAGCGTGTAAGGCAGGCACCTTATCTTCGGTACTATCACCTGCCCCATGTCACCTGAAATCTTACAACAGTCTCTCCTTGGTCTCTTTGATTCTTTGTTCTCCCCTTCAACCCCTGACCTGGAGTCTAGTCTCAACATAGAAGCCAGGAAGATCTTGTTAAAATCCAGATCCTGAGCACCATCAGGCATTTCCCCCAAAATGAACAAAAATAATAATAAAATTAAATGATGTTATTGGCTAAAATAACAGGAGCCTCATCTTTACCCGTAACGAGAAGATACTTGGAATGGAATAATTGCTATGGAAAATTCTTTTTGTTTTTACAGTGACAATTGTTATATTCATAAGAAATTGTGTGTTCATCTTGGCTGATGTATTTTATTTCTCCTGATATTTTTGTGGTTTTTTAAAAGTTCGAGTGGTTTCAGAAACCACTTGACAACTAAGTAGTTCTCAGTAAGTGGCAGCCTGAGCCCCAACTAGTTAGCAAGGGCACAGAACGGGGATTACCAGTTCATTCATCTGACATCGAAGTCAGTGCACTCCCCTCGGGGCTAATGGTGGAATATTCAGGATACAGATGGTCTATATTGTAGAAACAAAGGTCTTGTTGAGTTCCGCCATAAGGATCCACTCACAAAAGAGGAGTGAATCCTCATGAAGGATCTCAGCGAGACAATGACAGAAGACCATGATAACCGACAAGGCACCTGTACAGCCAAACAATACAAGAGGACTAGTTTTGGCTCCAGTAGGAAGAAAACCTCCCATCTTTGATTTGGAGAGGCTGCAAAGGGCGTAGGAATGGTGCAGTGCTGTATTTTCCAGCAGGGGGCGTGCCAGCCTGCACCGCTGACAGGCTTGCAGGGGGCGCCGAGGTTGAGAACCTAAGACAGCCTCAGTGACTTCCCTCTGCCAGGAGATTTATGGCTGTGAGCTCCTCAGCGAACACAAGACATCGACTTTATTGCCTCTGTTCCTTTTCTTCAGATAGATTGTGTCGTTTGTCCACATCATCTTGCCAACTCCAAATTACAAATCTGATTATTTTACTTCAGGTCTCTCCCTCATCCCCTCATGTGTTTCCCTCAGTCTGTCTCCCTCATCCCCTCATGTGTTTCCCTCAGTCCATCTCCCTCATCCCCTCGTGTGTTTCCCTCTGTCCGTCTCTCCTCCTCCCCCCATGTGTTTCCCTCAGTCTGTCTCCCTCATCCCCTCGTGTGTTTCCCTCAGTCCATCTCTCCTCATCCCCTCATGTGTTTCCCTCTGTCCATCTCTCCTCTCATGTGTACAGCAAAGATTATCAGGTTATGTGACACTTATAGGGAAAAGAAAAAAATCCCCGCCCTTAGGGCTGGAAAGATCACAGAGTGGGTCGGGCTCTTGCTTTGGGCCTTGTGACCCTGATTCCATCCTCCCCAGCACCCTTGGTCATCCAGGAGTGATCCCTGAGCTCAGAACTAGGTAGCAGCCCTGAGCACTGCCCGGATGTGGCCCCTAAGACCAACAAATGATAAAGTCCTTGCTATTACAAAAGTTTGAGCTAAGGAGAGTTGTCACCTTTTTATGTATTGTCAGATATATGATTTTAATTTGTTTGCAAAAATTCAATTTAGTCATATATTTTAAGATCTCCATATGCCCTTGGGCTCTACTAGCATGAGACAGGTCATATGGAGATGTTACTGGGGCCCGCTCGAGCAAATCGATGATGAACGGAAGACAGTGATACAGTGATTTTAAGATCACCTTCAAGAGCATAGTCTTATTTTGAGTAATAGCATTCCTTGAAATAGTTTGAAAACTTTTTTCAACAGTATTCTCAGGCACAACTTTTAAGATATTTTTACTGGTGACATAACACCAGTAAAAGAGTATGCTACCCACACGGCAGAGCCTGGCAAGCTACCCGTGTCGATATTTGATATGCCAAATACCTGTAACAATTATATACCTCATTCCCATGACCTGATGGAATGGTTTGAGTCTCTTTATGTTCCTGGAGAAAGCAGGTGCCCTTGGGCTCTACTTGCATGAGACACGCCATATGGAGATGTTACTGGTGCCCGCTCGAGCAAATCGATGATGAACGGGAAGACAGTGATACAGTGACAGTGATACAGTGAACCAAAAGAAGAGTCCTGCAAGAGAAAGAATAAGGCATTAATCTACCAGATGCTGAGAGAGAGAGAGAGAGAGAGAGAGAGAGAGAGAGAGAGAGAGAGAGAGAGAGAGAGACTGCACAGACAGGAAGAGCCATAAGGAAGCTAATGGATCCAGGCTTCCATGCCTACAGGGTTGGAATAAGGGTGGAGAAGCTAAAGGGGATGCTGGGGACAGGAACGATAGCACAGCAGGTAGGGTGTTTGCCTTGCACGCAGCTGACGTGGTTTTGATCTCCAAAATCAAATGCATCCAATATGGTCCCCGGAGCACCACCAGGAGTGATTCCTGAATGCAGAGTCCCTGAGCATCACTGAATGTAGGCCTTTCCTCCGCCCCCCTGCTCCCAAAAAAAAGGAGGTACCACTTCCAGCTGATTGCCTAGTCCAGCGGAGTGCAGTGGAATCTGATGCAAACGTGCCCATTTGCATCAGCTTAGCTAAAGCTTAGCTGGTCCGTTGGTCCGTCATGTGACCAGACTACCACTAAGAAGTGCAGTCACCTTTTGCATCCCAGGCACACAAGGCTAACCCTGTTGGTGCTTCGGCGCACTACATGGCGCCATAGACCAGCGACAGTACATTCACCTAGTTAGGTAAGAAGCTGAGTCAGGGAATTCAATGGTGCTTGGGAGGATCAGAGACCTAGATCCAAGAAGTCAAGCAAAGGGCCAGGGTGAGTCACTGGGAATTTTATTGAAAAGGAGCCAGAATGGATTCATGCTGCAGCTCACCTTGGCGCCAACACAGTAGCAAAAGCGCTGGGTGGAACCGGCAAATATAAGCCCGGACCTGCATAATACCAGCCCTCCTCTACAGCCCTCAGCATGCAGTAGTCATAAAACAGAAATGCAAAGTCCCACCAAAATGAACCAGTGAAGACAGTAACTTGGAAGGACCCCCAGCACCCACTGGGTCTAGTAAACCTATCAGACAACTTCAGCATAACTGTGGTGAGGGTGTTTAAGGAGCTGAAAAGAAAAGATGTTTGCCTTGCACTTGGCCAACCCGAAGTTCAATTCCCGGCATCCCATATGGTCCTCCAAGCACTGCCAGGAGTAATTCCTGAACAAAGAGCCAAATAAAAGCTGTTTATTGAACAGACCTCCGATAAACCAACTGAACAAAACTTCAGTTTTGTTCAAAGTAACAAAACTGAAGCGCACTTTAGGTGACATTAAAAACTCACTGTAAGGGAGTTGGAGTGATATTACAACCTGAAGCAGTTTGCCTTGCGTGCAGCCAACCCAAGTCCAATCTCCAGCATCTCATATGATCCCTTTGAGCACCATTAGGAGTAATTCCTGCATGGAGCTGAGCATCTCTGAGCATCGCAGGCTCAAAAAGAAAAAAAAAAATTCCTGAGCATCACCCGGTGTGTCCCCAAAAAACCAAACAAAAATACATAAATAAAATACTTCATTGGAAGGCTGCATCTTGGGAGTGTAAAAGACCGAGGAATGAAAATATGTGGGCTTGAAGACAAGAAAGAATCCGTAGGAACAAAACATGGGAGTAGGTGGAAGACTTAAAAGGAAAGAAGAATATATCAGAAATTACGATTTGAGTTCAGGGGGATCAATATCAGAAGCATATGACTGTTCGAGGAAGGCAAGATCAACAAAGAACAGAATTATGGCTGAGAATTTCCCAGAGCAGAGGAAACCCAAAGAGTTCCAGGTAAAATATACTCAAGAATTAAAAGTCCTAGAAGCACTTGTATCACTTGTCTTCCCATTGTTCATCAACTTGCTCGAGCGGGTGCCAGTAATGTCTCCATTCGTTGGGAATGAGGTCCATTATTGTTACCGTTTTTGGCATATTGAATACACCACGGGTAGCTTGCCAGGCTCTGCTGTGGCTCAGGGTTCATCCCAGGGGGCCTGGTCTTTTTATTTTTTATTAATAAAAAAATAATAAAATAAAATAAAGTTGGGAACTGAAGATACAGCACAGCGGGCAGGATGTTTGCCTTGCACGTGGCCAACCCGAAGTTCAATTCCCAGCATCCCATATGGTCCCCAAGCACTGCCAGGAGTAATTCCTGAACAAAGAGCCAAGAGTAACCCCTGAGCATTGCTGGGTGACCCAAAAGGAAAAAAAAAATCGGCTGAGAGGTGAGCTCACAGCACAATGGGCTGCATGGAAAACTGGAGGCAGGCCAACACAAGGAATCTCAACTTCTCCAAGAAAAGCCTCTAGCAGCTCTCAGGGGGCACTGTAGGAGGCTGTATGGACAAGTCTGACACGTGACAAACTCCAGGAGGTCCTAGAGTCACTTGGGGAGAGGGGGAGAGACAGGGTCATTCCACACCCTGTCTCTCCCCTCTGGGTGAAATAAACAGCTCAACAAGAGTTCTTTAGCCAGCTGGGTTGTCATTCAGATCTGAAGGAATGACACAAAGCTTCAGGGATAAACTAAAACTCAAGAAGCTGACAGCACTGGAGCCCGGAGCAATAGTACAGCAGGTAGGGGGTTTGCCTTGCACACAGCTGACTTGGGTTCAATCCCGGCACCCCATATGGTCCCCCGAGCACCGCCAGGAGTAATTCCTGAGTGCAGAGCCAGGAATAACCCCTGAGCATTGCTGGGTGTGACCCAAAAAAGTCAGAAGAAAATTACAAAAGAAGTTAACAGCATTGTAACCAGTTTTGCAAGAAGCCTTAGTTGGTCTTATTTAAATAAGACAAAATTCACAAACACAATTTCTACAAAAAGGTAGCAATAAATTCTTTTTTATCTCAATAATCTCGCTTAATACCAATGACCTACACTCACCAATCAAGAGGCAACGAAACCGGCGTGATGGATCAGAAAACTGGAACTAACTTTCTACTGCCTATAAGACACACACCTGAATAGTAATAGTAAGCACAGCTTCAAAACTTAAAACTGGAAAGCAGTCTTACAGCAAGCAATTGCCTGCAAAAGGCTGCGGTGTGCATATTTATATCAGACAACATAATATTTAAATTAAATATGATTATTACAGATGGCCATAATTTTTTTTGAAAATTTTTTTTTTTATTTTTTCCCCCCAAATTTTATTACACCATTTTAGACATACAATTGAAAGATGCTCATGTAGAGTTTTGGTTCTACAGTGTTCCAACACCCATCCCTCCACCCAAACCCATCTCCCATCACCAATGTCCCCACCTCCCTCCCCCCTCCCCACACCTCAACTACTTGGCAGGTTCTGTATGTCATTTCTCTCCTCCAAACTTTCCTGCACATCATGGAATGCAGTGCATTAAAGGACATTACTGTTTCCACTATTTTTTTTTACATTTAAAATTGGGCAGCGACATGTGAAAAAAATGAATTTGGACCTGTGTCTAACACCATGCACAAAATTCAGATCAAAACGGATTAAAGATCTCAATATCAGACTTGAATCCACAAAGTACATTGAAGAAAATATAGGAAAAACCCTCCACGACATTGAAGCTAAAGGCATCTTCAAAGGTGAAACATCACTAACAAAGCAACTAGAAGAAAAGATAAACATATGGGACTGCATGAAACTAAAAAGCTTCTGCACCTCAAAAGAAACAGTGACTAAGATACAAAAACAGTCCACAGAATGGGAAAGAATATTCACCCAATACCCATCTATCGATAAGGGGTTAATATCCAGGATATATCAGGCACTGGTAATACTTTACAAGAAGAAAACAAACAACCCCATCAAAAAATGGGGACAAGAAATGAACAGAAACTTCAGCAAGGAAGAAATTCGAATGGCCAAAAACATATGAAAAAATGCTCATCATCACTAATCATCAGAGAGATGCAAATCAAAACAACAATGAGATACCACTTTACACCACAGAGACTGGCACATATTCAAAAGAGCAAGAACAACAAGTGCTGGCGTGGATGTGGGGAAAAGGGGACACTCATCCATTGTTGGTGGGAATGCCGGCTGGTACAGCCTTTCTGGAAAAACAATATGGACATTCCTCCAAAGACTAGAAATTGAACTCCCATTTGACCCAGCCATACCACTCCTGGGAATCTACTCTG